>PISX010021658.1:0-33199 GCA_004024625.1 Mellivora capensis
GAGGGTTCCCCTTTCTCCACATCCTCTCCAACACACGTTGTTTCCTGTCTTGCTGATTTTGGCCATTCTAACTACCACCTGAGCACTTTTAAACCAGTGACATCCCCAACTGTAGGAGACTTCTAAAAGTTCCAATTTTGTGCTCTGCTGCTTAAAATATTTCCAGTAGCCTGCTTAAGAGCTCCCTCCCCTCCATGGTTTATTTTCCAATATATCACCCTGGATTCATGTCTTCTACCTTGCAAAAAGTGATCACTTTTCTATTTGTAGAACTGAAGTAATTATTTCCTCAGTTCACCCACTGATTACACAGGTGATAAGTGTGATTTGATAACTATTTAACTGAATTCCAGGTACCAGATGAACTTAGGGTTCCCTATTACTCTGCCATCTTTCTTCCTCCCTGAATCTGTAGGTTTATGTCTTTGCCATATATGGGCAGTTTCAGCCATCTGATCTTTAAATATATTTCTGCCTCACATTTTCTGCTCTTTTTTGGAACTTGATGATGTCTGGATGAATGTTAGATCTTTTCTACAGTACCACAGGTCATTGAGGCTCTGTTAAATTTTTTAGTCTGTTTTCTCTCTGCTGTTAATATGGTAATTCCTAGTGCTCAATCTATGAGGCCAACATCACCCTGATCCCAAAACCGAAGACCTCATCAAAAAGGAAAATTACAGACCAATATCCCTGATCAACATGGATGCCAAAATATTCAACATGATCCTCACCAATAGGATCAAAGGATTATTCACCACAACCTGGTGGGATTTATTCCTGGGATGCAAGGATGATTCAGCATTCACAAATCAGTCAACATGATAGATCACATTAACAAAAGAAGAGACAAGAACCATATGATTCTCTCAACTGCAAAAGCATCTTCAATGCTTTTTCAATGCAGAAAAAGCATTTCACAAATACAACATCCTTTCCTGATTAAAACTCTTTAAAATACAGGGATAGAGGGAACACACCTCAACATCATAAAGCCATCTATGAAAAGCCCACTGCACATATCATTCTCAATGGAGAAAACCTGGGACCTTTTCCCTTAAGGTCAGGAACACGACAGGCATGCCTATTCTCACCACAATTGTTCAACATAGTACTAGAATTCCTAGCCTCAGCAATCAGACAACAAAAAGAAATAAAAGGCACTCAAATTGGCAAAGAAGAAATCAAACTCTCTCTCTTCACAGATGATATGATACTTGATGTGGAAAACCCAAAGACTCCACTCCCAAATTACTAGAGTTCATGCAGCAAATCAGCAAGGATACAAAACTAATGCACAGAAATCAGTTGCATTTCTATACACTAACAGTATGACTGAAGAAAGAGAAATTAAGGAATAATTTCCATTTATAATAGCACCAAAAATCACAAGATACCTAGGAATAAACCTAACCAAAGAGGTAAAAGATCTTATACACTAGAAACTACAGAACACTTGGGAAAGAAAATGAGGAAGAAACAAAGACATGGAAAAACATTCCATGCTCATGGATTGGAAAAAAAATCCTTGTGAAAATGTCTATGTTGCCCAGAGCAATCTACACTTTCAATGCAATCCCTACCAAAATACCATCAACATTTCTCACAGAGCTGGAACAAATAATCCTCTAATTGTATGGAACCAGAAAAGACCCTGAATCACCAGGGAAAGGTTGAAAAAGAAAACCAAAACTGGGGACATTATGATGCCTGCCTTCAAGCTATCTTACAAAGCTGTAATCATCAAGACAGTGTGGTACTGGCACAAAAACAGACACATAGATCAATGGAACAGAACAGAGAACCCAGAAATGAACCCTCATGTCTATGGTTAACTAAACTTCGATAAAGCAGGAAAGAATATCCAATGGAAAAAAGACAGTCTCTTCAATAAATGGTGCTGGGAACCTTGGTTAGCCATATGCAGAAGAATCAAACTGGATTCACCATACACTTACACCATACACAAAGATAAACACAAAATGGATGAAAGACCTCAATGTGAGACAGGAATCCATTAAAATGCTAGAGAAGAACATGAGCAGTAACCTCTTTAACATCAGCCACAGCAACTTCTTTCAAAACGTGTCTTTAAAGGCAAAGGAAACAAAAGCAAAAATGAACTATTGGTACTTTAAGATAAAAAGCTCTGCACAGCAAAGGAAACAGTCAACAAAACAAAGAAGCAATCAACGGAATGGGAGAAGATATTTGCATTACAGATAAAGGCTGGTATCCAAGATCTATAAAGAACTCCTCAAACTCTACACCCAAAAAACAAATAATCCAATCAAGAAATGGGCAGAAGACATTAACAGACAATTCTCCAAAGGAGACATACAAATGGCTAACAGACACATGAAAAGGGTTCAATGTCACTAGCCATCAGGGAAATACAAATCAAAACCACAATGAGATACCACCTGATAACAATTAGAATGGCAAAAATTAACAAGGATATAGAGAAAGGGGAACCCTCTTACACTGTTGGTGGGAATGCAAGCTGGTACAGCCACTGTGGAAAACAATATGGAGTTTCCTCTAGATGTTAAACATAGAGCTACCCTATGACTCAGCAACTGCACTACTACGTATTTACCCCAAAGATACATAGTGAAAAGAAGGGGCACATGCACCCTAATGTTCATACAGCAATATCCACAGTACCCAAACTGTGGAAGGATTCATGATCTCCTTCAACAGATAAATGGATAAAGACGATGTGTTTCATACATACAGTGGAATATTATTCAGCCATCAGGATGAATACCTACCATTTGCATCAACATGAATGGAACTGGAGGGGATTATGTTAAGTGAAACAAGTCAAGTAGAGAAAGACAATTATCATATGGTTTTATTCATATGTGGAACATAAGGAATAGTGCAGAGGACCACAGGGGAAGGGAGGAGAAATTGAATGCAAGATTCTGGACTCTGGAAACCAAGCTGAAGGTTATAGAAGGGAGAGGGTGGAGGGATGGTATAACCAAGTGGTGGGTATTAAGGAGGGCAGGTGTTGTGATGAGCACATATGGGGGCTAACAACATAATAATAGATAAATAAATAAATTCTTGATGCACTAAAAAATAAGTAAATAAGTTTAAATTAAAAAATTTTAATTGTGGGTTATAAGTAAAACAGTACTAACAAGAAATTATAGGGGCACCTGGGTGGCTCAGTTGGTTAAGGATCAGCTTTCTGCTCAGATCATGATCCCAGGAGCCCACATTGGGCTCCCTGCTCAGTGAGGAGCCTACTTCTCCCTCTTTCTGGTGTTCCCCCTGCTTGTGCTTTTCTTGCTCTCTCTCCCACTCTCTGTCAAACAAATGAATAAAATCTTAAAAAAGGAAAGAAAGAAATTCATAGGACTAAATGTTTCTGTTAGAAAAGAAAAGTCTCTAATTAGTAATATAAGTTCTCACTGTAAGAAACTAGGAAGAAAGAGCAATATAAACCCTAACCAAAAAGAAGGAAGAAATATAGGATATTCCAATGAAATTGAAAAATACACAATGTTGAAAAATCAGAGAAATAGAAAATTTATTCTTTGAAAGATGAATAAAATTAAACCTCTAGCAAGACTGACAAAGAAGAGAGAATCATTGAATTCTACCTCTGAAACTAATAATACACTATGTTATTTAACTGAATTTAAATAAAATAAGATTTTAAAAAAAATAAAAAAGAGAGAAGATACAAATTGCCAATATCAGGAATTTAAAAGAAGATGCTACTACAGACCCTGCAGTTATAAAAGCGTAATGAGACTACTACAAACAGCTGTACGCACATAAATTTGACAACCTATTTGAACTGAACGATTCTTTGAAAAGCATAAACTACCACACCTCACCAATATGATACTTTGAATAACTCAATAAGTTTTAAAGAAATTGAACTTTTAATTTTTACAACTCCAAAAAAGAAATCCCCAGGCCCAGTTGGTTTCCCTGTAATAGTACCCTGATACAAAAATAAGACAAAGACAGTGCAAAAAGGAAAAGAAAACTGCAGACCAATATCCTGTATGGATACTGATGTGAAAATTCTTCACAAAATGTTAGCAAATAGAATTCAGCAATATATAAAAAGAATTATACACCTTGACCAGATAGGGTTTTATTCCAAGGATACAAAGATAGCTCAATATTCAAAAATCAATGTAATCCACCATGTTAGCAGGCTAAAGAAGAAAATCACATGATCAAAATCAACTGATACAGAAAGGGCGTTTAACAAAATTTAACGAAATTCAACTCCTATTTATTATTTAAAACTCTTAAAGAACTAGAAATAGAGGTAAACTTATATACTATATAACTCCATCTGTATAATATTTTCAAGGTAACAAAACTATGGAGATGGGAAACAAAGTAGTGATTGCCAGTGTTTAAGGATGGGGGGGGAGGATGAGTAGGAATAAAGGGGGTAGCAGGAGAGAGATCTTTGTGGTGATAGAACAGTTCCTTATCCTGACTGGAGTGGCAATTACACAAATCTACACATGTCATAAAATGGCACAGAGATATGCTCACAAATGGTGTCAATGTCAATTTCCTGAATTTGATATTATGTAAAATATAATTGTTGGAGGAAACTGAGTAAACCTCTCTGTACCATTTTTGCAACTTCCTGTAAATCTCTATCTCACGATAAAGTTTTTTTAAGAAAAAGTAATAAGCAAAAAAATGGGCATTTTTATCGGATTACATTAAATTTGTAAATGAACTTAGGGAGAATAATATGTTTATTTTGTTAATAGTTACCATCCAATAATAAGGAATGTCTTTAAATTTGCTCATCTATTTTTATGTCTTTGAGTCTGAAATTTTCTCATAAAGGCTGCTAAACATTACTAGTTAAATTGTTATTTCTAAGTATTTCTCTTTTTATTCCTGTTGTCAATGGAGGTTTCTTTTTCCACTAACCAATTATCATATTTGTGAAATCAAGACTATTAATTAATACCCTGCTACCATACTGACATATGTTATTTAAGTTGGTCCTATAGAATAGGGTTGTCCAAATGTACCACCATATCATCAACAAATAGAAATAGTTTCATTTCTTCATTTGCAACTATTATTCTTCTATTTTCCCTTATCTGAATGCATTAGCTAATACTTCTAGTACAATTTAAATAGTAGTGGAGGTCCTAAGCATCCAGCATCCCTGCCTTGTCCTTGAACTTAGTAAAATGCCTCTAATGTTTTCCCACTAAGATGCAGGCTTTAAGACTGATGGAACTCCTAATATTGAACTATGGTTGAATTCCTGGAATAAATCCCACTTGGTTGTGCTGTATTTTTCAGTGCATAAATTCTGCTTGATAATAATTAGCTAATGATTTTTGCACTGACATGTATAAGGAAGACCATTTTATGTTTTTATTCCTCCCCTCCCACTGCAAAATAATGGAAACTGCTTAGACAGTCTATCTTCTTGGGGTGCCTGGGTGGGGCAGTCACTTAAGCATCTGACTCTTGGTTTTGGCTCAGGTTGTGACCTCAGGATTGTGAGATCGAGCCCCACATCAGGCTCCATGCTCATCATGGAGTCTGCTGGAGATTCTCTCTCCTTCTCCCTCTGCTCTTCCCGCTTATGCTCACTTTCTGTAAAATAAATAAATAAATCTTTAAAAAAAAAAGTCTATGTTTCTGTCTCATTGATCAAGAGCCAAACAAAATAGCCTTACATTTTAGACTTTAGTTTCTAAATCCAAAATGCAATATATTAAAAAGTCACATAAGGAGTTCCATTATGCACATTCATGAAAAGATGTAGGTAAGTCAAGTCTGACCTTTATTCTTGGGGATTATGTTACATAAGAGAAGGAAGGATAACCTAAGCACTACAAAATTTAATTAATATCAGTATTGATATCCATTCTTACTGGCCCACTTACTCTCTCACTTTCATAATTCCTAAAATGCCCAGCATTATAATTTTGTCACAAGACCTAAAAAAAAAACAACAAAACTAGTTTTTTAATGTAGACAGTTTAGACTCACAACATAAGTTTTCAATCCCTTAGTAGATTTGCATTATAATAGGAAAGGTGAGTCCACTGAGATTGACTCAGTGGCCCTTAACAACTCAGAATAGTGGGGCCAGCGGCAATTTTGTTTTAGAGAAAAGTTAAGTGCTGATCAAATTGCTGATAGAATCAGCAGTTTGGAGAAATAAACATACTATCTTTTCCTTAGTAGGTTCATTTTGGAACTTAAGCTAATTGCTGTCAAAATATTGGAGGTCTGTCCATCTTAACAATTCAGGACCCAGGAATGAGGAATGCATATGAATATCCATGCTGCCAAACTAGAAAGAACAATAATTGAGAAATTATGGCATAAAACTAAAGAAAATTTCACTAAATAATATATTAACTTTGGACTCCTAATTCCTGGGATAAAGTATTTAAAAGGTAAAAATGACTTTTGGTGGGGGGTAAATGAGAGTGACTTGGGAATCCCTAAGAACTGGTGTTAGGATTCAAGAGCATGGATAATCCAGACCCAGTGCGCTAAACAAACAACCTACAAAAGGTCATCACACAATTCTCTTATCTAGCATCTGCCAAACTTGCTTTACAGTCTTAAGAAGCCTCTTTCCAATCCCCTACTAGAGAAAGAATAATCATGGTTCCTATCTCAGGGAATGGTACAGAATCACCCACTCTCCTTTGTACCCTCTTTTGTAGGGACATCTAACTCCAGCTCTAAAATTCAATATCCTACTTCATGACCAGAGCTAAGCAGGGCTGGAGGTACCCAACCCCACTATTGGACAAGGACTTAACCAAATGAAGAAAAATGAAAGAGAAACTGGGGAAAATACATCCAAAGCTTTTATATATCATCCCTCAAATTTTCTGCAGCCCTATCCCCCTTTATTCATATCTCTTAAACACGACTTTGTCATTCCTGTTAATTTAAACTAATTTACATTAGTCTAAAGGAAAGGAACATACCATAAGTGATTTATCACAGCACTAAACCCTGGCCTTGAAGTTGTGTTATCTTCTCCCTAGTTAGGTCATAGTTATACACCAAGGAAGTCGTTCGTGGCTTATCAGAAATCTATAGATAGGTCTCTCCACTTCCAATCAAGAGGGAATATGGCCCTTCTTGAGTTCCTGACTCTCATTCTCTAATACAATTTTCTAATAAATTTGTTTATGCAGGTACCTATGGGACTTGGTACAGGAATGATCTCAGGTAAGGGAGGTCAGAATGGACAGGAGATATGGACCTCCTTTTTTTTTTTTTTTTCACCATGATCTCCTTCATAGAAGAGCAAGAAAGTATGCTCTCTGAAAACAATCCTCTAGCAGTGATTAGCATTACTTCTTACCTAACCTTCCTTTTCTTGGACCATTTTATTCTAATTTTCTCAGGGCTTCCAAGGAATATACAATAAAAATTAGGGAAAATCAATAATTAACAAAATTTACATTTAAAACACAGGGACTTACTATGGTCCCAACCCTGGGTATTTTACCAATAGTAGCTTCATCAGAACAGTTTTTTGATTTTCCTAAAATCCTACCAGAGCTGCCAACTTCAGGGAAAATATGCATTAACTCCTCCTCTCTTTGGTAAATGTTATAGACTTTTATTTCTCCTCCATCCATCATTCTATGAAGCAGCAGTTGAAACCTGAGCACAGATACCAAGGCATAAAAAGTGTAGGGTAGACAAAAGAGAATAGAATTAGTAGTCCCTGATCTCTGAGCTCTTCTTACTTTGTGCAATATATCAACTCTGTAAATCCCAGTTTCTTCATCTATAAAATGAGCTGAATATCCATTTGAGATTGTTGGGGGGATTAGAGATAAGGTATGTACATATATAAAGTATATTATATCCTGCTTTAAACCTTCCAAATTTTTGTTTCACTTAGAGAAAAATCTGAACTCCTTACCATGGTCTATAGACAATATGCTCTGGCCCCAGCTTGGTTCTCAGATCTCATCTCCATCTCACAATAAGCTTGTTCCCACATCTGTGTTTTGCTCTATGTCCAGCATTCTCTAACTCCAGAACTTCAAATGATGCTCTCTTCTGTTGCTCAGGTCTCCATGGGGCCTTTTCTGACCTCCCAGGCTAAAGGAGCACTCCCCCAGACACGTTTTCCCTCATCACGGTTTTGTTTTTTTTTTTAACTTCATATCAGTTAACACTGCCTGAATTATCTCATTCATTTATTTGTGTTTTTACAAGGGCAGGAAATGTGTCTTTCTTCTCACTCTCTAAAAGTGCCACTCCCTTCCTGGAATCTTCCAATGCTCAGATCCTTCCACAACCAGTAGGCTGCATTTTGGGGTGGGCCCAGACTAATTCAGCATTTAATTAGTTAAATTAAAAAGCATTTAATTAGTTAGGCCTCTTCGCAACATGTAATCTGCTTCACCCTAACCTAGAGACAGTGACTCTCATTTTTTTTAGTGACACAAAGCTACTTTTACCCAAGTGAGGGTCTCAACAGCTCAGCCTCGATTTTCGCCCAGGCACTGGTATCAGATGCCTCTTCCAATGGAAAACAGAAATTAGGCTGGGCTTAGGAGTGTAGTCTATTATTCTTGGAATAGTTAAATGTGCTTTGAGTGGAGAAGCATAAATAAAAAGACACAGCCAAGGGGAAAGTGTTATATTTAAAACTCCTCCCCTTCATTTTCTTCTTCAAATGAATCAGTCCCCACTTCTTCATAATCCTTCTCCAGAGCAGCCAGGTCCTCCCTGGCCTCAGAAAATTCTCCTTCTTCCATTCCCTCTCCAACATACCAGTGCACAAAGGCCCGCTTGGCGTACATGAGATCAAACTTGTGGTCCAGGCGGGCCCAGGCCTCCGCAATTGCAGTTGTGTTGCTCAGCATGCAAACAGCCCGCTGGACTTTGGCCAGGTCCCCTCCTGGCACCACAGTGGGTGGCTGATAGTTGATGCCCACCTGAGGAACAGAGAAAGAGGAGGAGCAATCAAATAAAAGGCAGAACAGCCAAAAGATAACTCAAGATGGGGTTATCTTGGTAACATGGTGTGGTAGCAAGACACAGCCATGGGTTGGGAATGGGAGCAGGCCTGGATGTGAAAAGGAGGAACCAAAGGTTTGGAGAAATGGACAGGTAGAAAGAGGTGAGTGTTGAAGAGAAGTTAAAAGTGAGTAGAACTGGGCACAAGCAAATTCAAGAGAAGGGCTATAAAATCTAAAGACTGTAAAGGACTAGATGGAATTTAAATTAAAACTTGGAGACAAAATAAAAACTGCAAAAGAAAAGGAGGAGAACAGGGATGACTGGGTCCCTGAGGGAGTTAAGCATCTTCTTTCGGCTCAGGGTCCTAGGATCAAGTCCCACATCAGGATCCTTGGTCAACAGGGAGTCTGCTTCTCCCTCTGCCTTCCACTCCCCTGCTTGTGCACTCACTCTCTCTCTCTGCACCTCCCCCCAGCAAATAAATAAATAAAATATTTTTTAAAAAAGAAAAGAAAAGGAGTAGTACAGGGCTGGCAATAGGTAGAAATGTTAGTGGGGGGGATCCAAGTAGACAAATGAGAGTAGTGAGTGAGATTATTATTAAGGGGGGGGAGTATACAATACATGTTTATCTTTAAAAGGGAAATAGATCCCCTTTAGAGGCAAATTAATTTTTAGACTTGAAGTTTACTCTTTTCCACATGGTCATGTAAAGTTTCTCTTAGTTATACTGTCAACAAATTTAGGGAAAATTCTCTGCCAAAGGCAAAGGTCTGTTTAAAAGATCAGGGAGGTGGGTGGGGGGATGTGGTAACTGGGTGATGGGAATTAAAGAGGGCACGTGATATGATGATTACTGGGTGTTATGTTCAACTAATGAATCATTGAACTTTATATCAAAAACTAATGATGTACTATACGTGGGCTAATTGAATTTAAATTTTTAAAAAATCATGGAGATAATCCAGAGCAATAAATTTTAAAAACCAAAAGTTCCTGGAGATGGTGTTAATGTTAACCCAGCCCCACATCTGAGGGGAGTGAGGCTGGTTAGAAGAAAAGCAAGGACTTCCATCAAAGAAAGTTAATTAAAACTTCTGCCTGGACAAGCCAAATTCCCAAGATCTGATAGCATGGCAGGGTCCTATAAGCTAAGCCTAGCCCAATCTGATGTTAGGGGCACCATCTGAGAAATCTCCTTCCTCCCTATACACATATCCCAAATCAAAGCTAATCCCAGAAACAAAACTGTAGGAAACTGGGAGAAGTTGAAAGTAACAAACCATGATAATATTTAAGGGACACTGAGAACCAAAATACTATCCAAAAAATAGCTCTCCTACCCAGGTCATCATGCCTTAACTGTCAGCCTCTTAATTTCATAGCTTTAAAATGCATGTCCTCAGGGTCCCTGGGTGGCTCAGTGGGTTAAGCCTCTGCCTTCGGCTCAGGTCATGGTCTCAGGGTCCTAGGATCGAGCCCCGCATCAGGCTCTCTGCTTTGCAGGAAGCCTGCTTCCCCCTCTCTCTCTGCCTGCCTCTCTGCCTACTTGTGATCTCTCTTTGTGTCAAAAAATAAGCAAAGTCTTTTTTTAAAAAAATAAATAAAATAAAATGCATGTCCTCTTGAGATGTAAGTGGGAGTTGTAGCAGGCTATATAGCCAAGGTGGGTAGCCCATTAAATGAATTCACATCATCTATCACTCTTTTTAGACAAAAGTAGTGTCTTGTTGGTGGAGGTGATGCTGAGACAGGGGCAAAGGACCAAAAATGAGAAGGGAAAGGACAATGAATATAAACTTTGCTGTATCACATATTTTGCTAGATCTGACCCTGACCAGCAAAAAACTTTGTACCTGGAGCTAACTGTCTTCTCTCAAAGAGTAATTATCCCTTCAACTGAGTCAAATAGGGACAAACATCCTTGGGGAGGATATGAGAGGATGAAGTTTAACAAACATGAGCTTTTCTGAAAATCACCTAAAGATGCTAGCCCTACCTATCTTTCTGGATATAATCCCCAAACTTCATCTTAAAATAAAAGAGAGAAAATGAGGGGCATCTCCTTTTTGTAAATTCCCCACCACCCTCACATCTCATTTTTTTCTTTTTCTTCCTATTTATTTTCCTACTAGCTTGTTTTGTTGTTTCCATTTTAAAAATTTAAAAAGAACTCCATATTTTGGAAGATCTCCTCAGTTTTCACAAGAATGACCAAAACTGATTAAAAACTGGTGTAGCCTAGGGGGAAAAGATTATGTGTATAGCTAGGAGTACAGCAGTGAGGAAAAATGCTACAAAAGGAGATGGGCTCGGTCAAAGCCTATTATACAAATAGGTCAGTCAAGAGACTGGTACATGATGCCTTGTTTTTGTAAGTCCCATCAGGGAAAAACAGGCATGCTCATTTATGTATATCTAGCAACTTGTATAACCACCCCTGGTGCTGAATGAACCTCTGAAATATTAAAGGCATGGCTGGGAGTTACTAACTAATGTAAATGATAGTAGCTATTTTGATAGTGGAATCTGATTAAAGACAATGGGACCACAGGAAAAAGTGTTCAAGCAGTTCATAAGCACAGAGCCAGCTGCATGCCTTACCAGTGCAACTCACAGGAGTGACTTCTGACACTCAACATTCACTAGTTCTGAGATCCATGGGTTTTCCCAGGATGTTGTATCTACCCACTAACCCTCAGAGTTTGGCATTTTCCAGATTGAAAACACCTGATCTACAATAGGTTTCCCCAGCTTCTGCTTATTCCTGGTTAATGGAAAATGTCAGGGCTTCACAAAATAAGCGACTCACTATCCTATAGTCACCACAAAATTTCTTATCCTCACTCTAAGTTAATTAAGACTTACAGGATGAATATTTAATTTTTCAAAAATAAATTGGGAGAGGAACACATATTTTGTTAAAGGAGGGAATTTTATCTCTCTGGTAACTTGAATAACTTGGTTAACTCCATTCTCTGATCTATTGTCAGATAACAGGTACCTCCACTCATTCATCCTGTTCATCCCACTTGCCTGCATGGGTTCTTTCTAGCCTGTTCACTCCTCCTTATTGGAGAAAAGCCCTTTTCTTCCTGACCTTTGAGATGCTTGCAGATGTTAGGGTATGAGCAGCAGGAGGCTTCTCCCTACTGCAGTATTGCCCCTCCAAGTATCACAATTGTCCTCCTCCCCCTTCTTTCAATAATCTTCTCAAATTTCTTCTTACCTAAAATGAATGAACTAATGAAATTATGGTTATATTTGTCTTAAGCCCTCTCCCCATATCATCCCATAAAGCCTGAAGCTCCCATGGAATTGTATATCTAAGACCCTGGAATTTACACATCTTCCTCCCTTCTCCCTGGTAATCTCCTCCTGCTTCTCTGAATTGTCTATCTTCTCCCTAAGTCATCAGCTCTCACCTTAAAGCCTGTGGGACACCAATCTACAAACTGAATAGTCCTCTTGGTCTTGATGGCGGCAATAGCGACATTCACATCCTTAGGTACCACATCCCCCCGGTAGAGCATGCAGCAGGCCATGTACTTCCCATGTCTTGGGTCACACTTCACCATCTGGCTGTTGGGCTCAAAGCAGGAGCTGGTTATCTCAGCCACAGAGAGTTGTTCGTGATAGGCTTTCTCAGCAGAAATAATGGGTGCATAAGTGACCAGCGGGAAGTGGATCCGGGGGTAGGGCACCAGGTTGGTCTGGAACTCAGTGAGGTCCACATTAAGGGCCCCATCAAAGCGGAGAGAGGCAGTGATGGAGGACACAATCTGGCTGATGAGGCGGTTGAGGTTGGTATAGGTGGGGCGCTCGATGTCTAAGTTCCTGCGGCAGATGTCGTAGATGGCTTCATTGTCCACCATAAAAGCACAATCTGAATGTTCCAGTGTGGTGTGGGTGGTCAGAATGGAGTTGTAGGGCTCCACCACTGCAGTAGAGACCTGAGGGGCTGGGTAGATAGCAAACTCTAGCTTGGACTTCTTGCCATAATCTAGGGAGAGCCGTTCCATCAGCAGAGAAGTGAAGCCAGAGCCAGTGCCCCCTCCAAAACTGTGGAAGATCAGAAAGCCCTGCAAGCCAGAGCAGGCATCTGTCTGGGGAGAGTAGAACATGAGAAGAAACCATGAAGACAAGTTTTTGAGAATACCCTCATGTGAACAAAGGCAGGCAATCCTATCTGCCCCCACTCTATTCCTTAACATTTTTATGTCAGTAAAATCAAAACAGCCTTGAAGAAGTAAGATAAAAGGAGTTGGGTTGATCTTGAGAGAATTAGCTAAAATATATAGGGTGGCAAACTGCACAGGTACATGCCACTGAGTATATGGAAGGCTCCAGCCCAGTGGCTTGGTTGAATCAGGAATAAGAGTTTCAGAACCACAGTGGTTAATAGCTTTGCCCTTTGAGAACCCCAACTCCTTGCCCATTTTCCCTGCCCTTGTCATTGGTTTTGTGGGAGCTGCTGACATCTCAGTGCTGCCTTGAAAGGTGGCTCAGTGTACAAATTTCAGAGATATAAATGGAGTCAGAGAACCTGAGTTTTAGTACCAATTTTGTCATTTCCCAGTTGTAAAAACTTGAGCAAGTTATTGAACCTCTCCAGATCACTGTTTCTTCCTGACTAAAGTAGGGCAATTTAAAAAAAAAAAACTCATCTCACAAGGTTATTGTGATTATCAAATTAGATAGCATGATATGCTGAGCAAAGACTTGATATGTCGTAAGTACTCAATGTTAGCTTTTATGAGAACTAAGAGAATTCAGACAGTCACAAATTTTCCCATTGGGTATGATCTATGATAGTGGTTCTGAACTGTTGGGGCCCACAGAGAGCTTTGAGACAGATAACCCCTGTGAGCCCTCCACTAAACAGAAAAAGTGAACATATACAAAAATTTGGCACCCTTAGCTTCCAAGAACCCCTGATTAAGTCCAACCATTTCCACTGTAAAGATGAGGAAATGAAAGCTCAAGGCGATAAAGTGGCCCACCATACAACTCAGTACTTTCTAGCCAAAACAACCTGATTTAAATCCCAACTCTGCCACTTTCTAGTTGTGTGATCCAGCTAAATTATTGAGCCACACCAGCCCTCAGTTTCTTCATCTGTAAAGTACAGGTAAATGACTTTCTGTGTATCATTATTAAGGGAATTAAGTGAAGGAATGTATCTAGTTGATATTTGTAATGGCATTTGTAAGTGTTCAAAAGTATCAACAATCTCTTCCTCTCCTCTTCCAAGTTAAATTCTGTGTTAACCTATGCTTCCAACAAGCAAAGAGCTAGCCTTCTTTATACCTGAAATTTCCTCTAGATACTACCATATAGTACCGATAAGAATTAGTAGGGCATTGGCTTGTAGGGTAGTTCATGATGTCCAGGTGGAGAAAGGGGCATCATCCCTGTGAATGCTTCTTACAGAACATAAGCAAAAATTCCCAAATCTTAGGAGCTCTATTCTGTAGCCAGGGGCCATATGCTTCCACTAATTCTGTCCCTTTTAGCCTGACTGATCAAGTCCCTACCCTTGTTCATACTTACCAGCTTCCGTATGCGGTCCAGCACCAGGTCGATGCTCTCCTTGCCCACTGTGTAGTGACCCCGGGCATAGTTGTTAGCTGCATCCTCCTTCCCTGTGATCAACTGCTCTGGATGGAAGAGCTGACGGTAGGTTCCTGCCCGAACTTCATCTACCAAGAGACAGAAACTATCAGGTCTTACCACATTGTTTATAGAGGAGATGCATCCCTCATTAAATAGCATATAATACTTTTCTGAGTCTCCATTTCCTCTACCTGTAAAACTCCACTGAGGTAAAACCAGACAACCCTATAATAAATCTGCAAAAGGTTGAGATAATTCCAGGGTAACATAGGTACTAATAGAAACAGAAGCCTGTGACTCAAGCAAAGAGAAGCTTTTCTGCTCTGCTGGCAGGAATTTCTAAAAGCATTAGGTTCACAAAGTTCACCAAACACCAAAGCTGATTGCCCCTTCTTCTTTCTACCTTGGCCCCTTAAGTCTTCCTTTTTATTTCTTTCATGTTGCAAGGTTACCCAAAACTTTAACCCAATTTCATTTGCACTAAAATGTTCTAGGGATACAGAGAAAGGTTCCAGGGGATCTGCTCTCCCAGGAATTGTCCCACCCCTAAGCTAACATATGTCAGGCACTAGAGATATTTTAGAATGACTTTGAAGCAGAGCTATGCTCCAGGTCCTAGAAGGGTCCACACAAAGTTGATATATGGCAGACCAAGATGTATCATGCCCCAACTACATGTCCTCTTTTCTTCAGAGTTCCTCTATGCCCCCACCCAGGGAAATCACTCATTTGCATAGTGCCTGGGAGGGTAATCTGCATATTTTGTATTTGTACAAAGTATCCAAGGGTTGTGTACCTATAGTCTGTTGCCCCTAGAAATTAGTGTTTAGGCATTACAGACATTAGCCCAGATATCTCTGTGAAACGTACCCATCCCTTGCTTGGTGAACCAGCGCTAAAGCTGAGTAAATCCTGATGTTAAGCTGAGGATTGACCCAGGAATCATACCCAAGGGAAATTATGCAGGGGTGGTGGGGAGGAGGACTCAAGGGAAAGGTGAAGCACCAAGAACCCTGTTCCAACACAAGTCTGTTTTCTAGGATCCAGAGGAGGTTCATTCTAGAACTGCAGCAACCTCTGGCTTTAAGAGAATGTGTCTGCTATTATTTCATTTTGTGTAAGATACTTCAAGGTTATACCAGACCCATGAGAAAAGACTGCAATTATTATAGAATCAGAAACCTATACTTTGGAAAACTATTTGGAGACCTCTCATAATTCCTAAAATTATTTTTATTTTTCTACTCTTAGCACATAGTTAAGACTCTCTCAATTTGGATCTTTCTCAACAGGTTTAAGGGGTTTAAGTACAGGGTATTTTGTTCTGCATAGGTTACAGCTGTAATGGGGGAGCAGCGATCTGTGGTCTCTATTGTGAGACTCCACCAGACTGTGGAGATTTCAAGAAATTGACAGAAGTAAGTGTGGGGTGGGGTGGGGAGGTTCTAGCTGAGCCACCCCACCTTCCAGGTAGAGATTCTGCTTCCTTAGCTATCATGGACCAAAGGCTCTGCAGCTTCATGTTGTTTTCTGTAGGAAGGATCCTAGCCCATACTCACCTACTACAGTAGGCTCCAGATCTACCATGACAGCCCGAGGCACATGTTTCCCATTGCCAGTTTCACTGAAAAAGGTGGTGAATGAGTCATCGTCGTTGACCTTGCTGGCCTGGACACCAAAGGTGCCATCTGCCTGGATGCCATGTTCCAGACAGAAGAGCTCCCAGCAGGCATTGCCAATCTGAACTCCTGCTTGACCCACGTGGACTGATATGCACTCCCGCTGTGAGGAGAGTGCAGAATCAAGGTCAGAAAGTCCTAGGCCTTGGTTATGCCCTTGTGCTATATCCTGCACATCTGAGGACTTGTCTCTTCCTAGCATTCAACTCGCAGGATATCCATCCCTCCAACCATGCCATATAAAACCAGGTGGGGGGGCACCTGGGTGGCTCGGTGGGTTAAGCCGCTGCCTGCAGCTCAGGTCATGATCCCAGGATCCTGGGATCGAGCCCCACATTGGGCTCTCTTCTCAGCAGGGAGCCTGCTTCCCCCTCTCTCTCTGCCTGCCTCTCTGCCTACTTGTGATCTCTCTCTATCTATTAAAAATAAATAAAAATCTTTAAAAAAAAAAAAACCCAGGTGGGATCTGAGGTGTCAGGTATCTAACCCTAACCCCCTCAGTCTGGACTGACACTTGGCTCTGAGGAAGAATCGGTTTTATGGCTTGCTCCAAAGTTTGTTTCCTAGGTTAATCCTTTGTGCCAAGAAAAGGAAAAAGAGGGCAGCTATATTGATAAAACAAGGGGCTAATTCCAAACCATGAAATTCCTGTGCTGATGAAGGAGGTCAAAGGATGAACCAGTGATAACAGCAGAAACTGTCCATAAATTCCCTAGCATACACAGTGACAGCATTCATATTCATGCCTAAGCCCTGACCTTCCTAGAAAACAGCCTCTCTCTCTCTCTCTCTCTCTCTCTCTCTCCCTCTCCCTTTCTCTCTCTCTCTCTCCCTCCCTCCACTCATCTCCCTCCCTCTCCCTCTTTCTCATGCACACACACACACTCACTCACTCACTCACTCACAGTCTCAGAATATCATAGAGCGGATAAGCACTCATGGAAGGAAAATACTTTGTAACTAGGTATCATGAGTGTCTGTAGTGTTCTGGCTACAAATGTAGGAAGAAGAAAAGACTTTTACATCAGCAAAGGAGAGTTGAGAGTGCATAATTTATTGGGAACCTAAATTGGGTTCCTCACTGAAGCTGGAAAATTTCTTTGTAGCCACTGTAATTTGCTCCCTTGTCTATGTCAGGCCACATATTAAAGCTGACCTTTAGAGGGTCCTTACCTCTTTGTTACTCTGGCATGAAGCCACAATTACCTGATTGATCATAATACTAATAGTTGAGGATGAGAATGGGTGGGTGAGTGGGTGTGTGTGTGGCAGAGAGAGAGAGAGAGAGAGAGAGAGAATATGAATGTCCGTGTATTAATAGAAGCTGGAGTTTCACCAGAAATCATGATAGCATCACCTCCATATATCCCACCAATGAAAAAGCAGTGGCCAACACAAAGTGGCTCTGTGCCTGTGAGGCCTGCTAGAGTCCAGATGGGAAGCATGTGCTTCATCCGTGGGTTTCTATTCTTATCCATGACCCGACCTGGCATTTTCCAGCTAAGTAACCCAAGCCAGGAGCAAAGCCTCCAGAAAATTTGGCTAGGCATTGAAACAAATGGAGTCAGAGGGAACTTGTAGGTTCTCTGGGCAAGGAAACAGGGCAGCTGCCCTGAATAACACCTCAAAGAGCCAGAGGTGCCAGGACCCATTACCCCCTAATTCAATTTTAGAATTGAGTACCTATCTTACACCTGCCCTTGCCTTAGGGAGCATAGAGCAGGGGTGTTCACAGCAGCCAGTATGAAACATAGCCCTATCTGGGAATACAACCCAGCTATATTTCCATGAGTCTGGTGACTAGAAAAAGGTTCCACTCACAAAGTTGTCCACACCCCAGGGTTTAAATCTTGCCCTCTCAATTTACTTGCTGTGCTGTGTGACCTTGGCTGAGTTAACTAACTTTGCCTCATCTGAAAATAGTAAGTTAAGGTCACCTGGGTGGCTCAGAGGGTTAAATGGCTGCCTTTGGCTCAGGTCATGATCCCAGGATCCTGGGATCAAGCCCCAGGGTCCTGGGATTGAGCCCTTTGCTCAGCGGAGAGCCTGCTTCTTCCCTGCCTGCCATTCCCCCTTCTGTGCTTGCTCTCTGTCTCTCTCTCTCTCTCTCTCACCCTCTCTGTGGCAAATAAATAAAATCTTTTAAAAAAATTTTAATGAAAATAATAAGTTAACCATGATTATGCTGTTTTTGCCTTTACCATTATTATTTTCATTATCATAATACCTTGTAGCTTTATTCTCCACCCAGAAGAAACACAGGTGGAAAATTAGAGACTCCAGGTCCCCATTCTACTCACCTTTACTGTAAGGTCTATTTTCTGCCTTCACCTTGGGTCTTAATTCAGACTTTAAAAAAGTTTCCTACACCCAGAAACCACCCCACAACCAGTGTGTTGTAAATCAGTCCACATCTTTCATATCCAGGCAGCCATGGCTTCCTAAAGAGGTGTCTAAAGCTGATGGGAATTTGGAGAGACCTAAGAAAAATACCTGATCCTATGTATCACCTTCTAGGTGACAGAAACCTCTGTGGCCCTGACCCTCAGTCTTCTGAGCTTTGCTCTCCCCCACCAACCACCACCATACCCCAATTATCCTCCAGGTCTGTCTGTGGTGCTATTTGCTTTCCAGTCAGCCCTTCCTTCTGGAACACTCTTTTTTTTTTTTTTTTAGCAAGAATGCAGGGTTATTTCAGAAAGATCAGAGATCATGGGAAGAAGAGTAGAGTCTCTTTGGGACCAGAAAACTACCAATATGGTGATATCAATGATATAAGCCTTTTTGTTATCCCCTTTAATCTCACAAACACAGATAAATATGCCAGTCTTCACAAACATGCTCTTGCTCTCTTGCTCTCTCGCTCTCCCTCTCTCTCTCACACACACATACACACCCCTTAGGAAGACCTATTTTCCTTGTTAAACTAATTTAGAGTAACTGGAAGTATAAAAGAATCTCAGAAATAACTGATATGTTCATAGATGCTTCCAAAACCCAAAAGTGGCTACACCAACCAAGAGAAAAGGAAGATCCCTCAATACCATTCCCCACTAACAGGAACCAGGGCTCCTGGGAGAAATGAAGAGTTCTAGGTCTGGGGCAAGGAACATACAAGATGAGCCTGGAACATTTTATAGTGCCTGAAAGCTCAGAAGCTAACAACAGATTGGGATGACGTTGAAAGATCTCAGAAACCAACTTGAAGAAACTTCCACTGCCAAAGATGAGACAGTATGGGCACCAAAAGGAAGAATAATGGTACTTGATTGGAACAGGATGTATATAAAAATCCACAACTCCTTAGTGTTATCAAGAAAAGAAAACAAATAACTCATTTGTCCCCAAATAGCACGGTTTATGAGGGAAAGCTCTTTTTTTTAACTGAAGAATATCAGCTAATAAATGGACAAGGAATGATATATTAAGAAATGTTGCCGTATTACAATCCCTAATCACGTATTTGGACAAGGATGCCAACACCATTAAGTGAACGGTTGACGGAGAAAGAATGGATATTCACATAGCATTAAAGCATCACTGTTATTTACAGCTTACAAGGGGGAGAGTAACCACAGCAGTTGTTAGCCAAACACGGGGATCCATCTTAACAGTACTGATAGTGAGAGAACCGGACATTAAGAATATCCTGATGTGATGCAACATGACAATATCACCCCTGAGGAATTCTTATCCATAGCCTCAGGATGGCTGAGTGGCTCTTTGGTTAAGTAACTCTTGATTTTTGCCTGAAGTCATGATCTCAGGGTTGTGAGATCAAGCCCCACATTGTGCTCTGCACTGGGCTTGTAGCCTGGCTAAGATTCTCTCTCTCTCTCTCCTTCTGCCCCTCCCCACCCCACTCAGTCTTGCTCTTGCGTTCACTCTCTAAAACAAACAAACAAACAAACAAACAAACAAAACTCAGCCTTAATCTACTAAACATTTTTTTTTGGTGCAAAATTGTGGTTTATTAAAGCACAGGAAAAGGACCCATGGGCAGAAAGAGCCGCTGCATTATTAAATGCTTTAAATTTAGTTTTCATATGGTAGAAAACACCAGGATCAGAGTGTTAAGTGACATCATGAGAAAACAATAAAATAAATCCAGAAGGTGAAACATTCTACAGGGCAATTGATACAATCATTTTAGTTCATGAAAAATAAAGATGATAGGAGAGATTGTTCCATATCAAAAGAAACTCAAGAAACACAAGTTCACATGTAGTATGTGCACTTTGCCTGAATTCTGATTTGAACAAATCAAAATTATTTGGGAGACAAATAGAGAAATTGATTAATTTTGTTAAGCATGATAATGAAAGAATACTTAGATATAACAATGTCCTTATTTTTTAGAATCACTTTTTTTTTATTATGTTCAGTTAGCCAACATAGAGTGCATAATTAGTTTTTGAGGGTCACTTTCAAAGCATTTGGGGCAAAATGCCATGATGTCTCTATTTTACTTTAAAATACTTCAACAAACACAACAGATAAAATAAAAATGGCAGAAAAATAGTAATTATTATTATTAAATCTAGATCATATATGTATGGGTGGCATTATAGTACAATTCCAGAGATTAAAACTTTTTCACACTCAAAAGAAAAAAATTAAAGAAAGGAACTACAGGAAGAATGGGAGTAAAGATTCCATTCACCATAATTATCTTATCCTGCAGGGCCCAGGCTCTTCCTGTCCCATTTCACTTAGTCATTATTCAACTAACAATATTAAGAACTAATTTGTCAGGGGTGCCTGGGTGGCTCAGTGGGTTAAAGCCTCTGCCTTCGGCTTAGGTCATGATCCCGGGGTCCTGGGATGGAGCCCCACATCGGGCTCTCTGCTCAGCGAGGAACCTGCTTCCTCCTCTCTCTCTGCCTGCCTCTCTGCCTGCTTGTGATCCCTGTCTATCAAATAAATAAATAAAATCATTTTTAAAAAAAGAACTAATTTGTCAGTGCACGGAGCTAGCCTTCTCCAGCCACTGCCTGATCACCATCCCCATCTCCCTCCCTGGAAGCTCTACATAGATAAACATAGAGCAGACCCAGTGCTGATGGCCTTGTGAGGTCACCCCTCATGCCGAAGAGAGGTCATCTATCTGGCATAACCAGGGATGCTATGTCAACTGTAAATGTTTAGGACACTAGAACTATACTGGTCTCATGCATCACCAAATATAATTCCCTTCCCATTTTACAGATGAAAAATCTGAGGCTGAGAAAGGTAAAGGGACAGATTCAAGATTTCACATCTCTGCAGCAAGAGCCCAGACTGGAACCCAGGTCTTCTGACCTCAGCCTGAGTTCTCTCCTTTACACCACACAACCTCCAGCCTCACTTGCACTCTGAACTTCCAGGGCCCTGGGGTGTGCCCACATCTACATCCACGCAAGCCTGATAGTGTATATAGCAAGGCCAAGCTTGTATAGCAAAACTCCAAAAAGAAAAAAGCTCAGTGCAGAAAGAAACTGAGAAAGGCTTATGGTGGTAGCCTCTTTGAAAATGGGTCATCCTTCTCTGATAGAACCAAGAATCTTTTTTCAGGGCTGATGTGTACAAGGACAGGGAGGGGGCCATAGTATAGAAGCTGACCCAGCAGAGGATATTTAAGTCCTAAATTTGCTCTAAACTCAGATTTCAGATCTCCCTATCTAGCCAATCAGAGCTCATGTTTTCTCTCACAGTATTTCTCTCTCTCAGTTCCATTTTGAATCTGGGCTTGTAGAGCTCAGACCACTTCTGTGCTCCAGGGACGCTGTGAGGTGAAAGGGGTCCCCTGTGTGCTGCTGGACCTCTCTGCCCAGCAATCCAGAGGGTGAAGATGAGGGAGATGGATAGACCTAATACAGGAGTTTCCTTTCCTCAAGAAAAGTATCCTTACACAGACCTAGTGCTGGTATAACTACAAAAGTTACCCACTGTTTATTCCTACAACAAATATTTATTGTGTTATTATGTGTAAGAAGGTAGGGGAAGGTACTAGGCTAACTCCTACTCCTCCTATTCATTAAATTCACTTCATACAGGAAGTCTGGGAAACCACAAACCAGCACAGGGTCCCTACTATGTGTTCCCAAGATCCACTTCTTTTCTATCATTGTATTTATCACACCCTATTATAGCTGCTTGTTCAATTTTCTGACTTCCTAGCAGAGAGAAAAAGATCTGTGAGGACAAGGAACCCCTGCTTACTCAGTACATCCCCGGTATCAAGCACAGTGCTTGAATGTAGTGGGTGCTTAACAAATATAGGGATGATTAGAATGAAAACTCTGCACTGAGGGGTCTTATAATCTATTTAACAAAAGAGTAGGCTGTGCTGAAGAGACAATGGGAGTTCAAAGGAGAAAAAAACAACTCTGGCTTGGTTTCCTGGAACAGGAATATTTGCAGCGACCTTGACGAATTTTAAAAATATGCCAAAATGATCATTTTAGTTGAGCTTAGGAGCAATGTACACAAGAGGCAGGAAAATTTAGGACAAGTCCCACAAATCATGCAGTTTGCCTGATGTGTAGGCTCATGAAAAGCAGAACAGATGAGACATCTGTGCCACCTACCTTCATCTTCCATGGGGAGGGGAACCAAGGTTTTGCAGAATATCAAAAAAGAATTTCTAAAACTTTACAGCCCTATTAAAATTCCACTATAAGAAACCTTTTCTTACATCAATCTTATATTATTTCTATTTTAATATTAATCATTCCCTTTTATTTTGTTCTCAGATGACTAAGATCAGCTAATTAAGACCCTCTGTGGAAGATTTGTAGCTTCAAAAATCATTTCGAAGTATCATAAAACAATAAAACTGGCATATTATCTAGGAAAGGAACTGACACAAACCAGCGGTATATGGCACATGAAAACCTGAGACCAGTCCACATCTCTTGAGCACCAATGTGGTCAAATGCCACACAGCTGCTTTCAGAAGCATATTATTACACCAAATTATGTCTAGTGGTCAGGCTGGGCTAATAAATCACCTATATTTTAGGATCTAGGTCAAAGATGTGGTCTACTAATAAAAAGTAGATCCACAGTGTTATGGAGGAATAACTAAAGTAAGAAGAATTGTGACTCATAAAAGATTGCTTGAATTATCTCTGCTCAAAGCCCTTCAATTACAGCATATTTAGAATCACTCAGAACAAAGAATAGATAGCAAGCCAGAAAAAGCAAGAAAAAAAACTTGACCTAAATTAACATCAGTGAGTGAAAGTAGTTCAAGAGAGGGGTCTTGGATTATAGGCACTGCATTTAGGGCAGCAATAGCAATGACATTAAAACCACCTTTAGGAATGGCAGGAATGTGAAGTAAATAGACTACCAGCCTAAGAGACCCATTGGTGTCAGAAGGCCCTTAGACTTTAGCTGACACTGGGGACAAGTGTGAGAGACAGCTAAGGAGTTTTAATCTGGTACATAGCAACCATTTCATTTTCCCATTCTCTCATTATCTGGGAGAAATTCTAACAGGAAGACACAGACAGTGGGAATGTCAACCACAAAGGCCACAGATAGCATTACTGGTCCCTTGGCAGCCAAAGGGAAAAGGAGCAGTTGGTCCTCTTTCTCCCCCAGGGAAGAAGCAGTTGGGTCCACCCACCCCTTATCACCAGTCCTGAATTTACCAGCTATTTCCCCCTCAGAATTTGTTTTTAACTTTTCATCTTCCTCTCGAGGTCACTCAGGAGCCCCCTGCCCCCCGAAGGGACACTCAGCAACAGCAATAGCCCTCTAGCTCTGCATGGGCCTGACTTGAGCCTGAAGCTTCCTATGAAAACTCCTCATTTAGCCAGCACCTTTGCCCTAGCCACTGCAGAGGGAAGTTCTGTTCATCAGGGCTCCTCTGTTGCTCAGAGCCATGGACCCCCACAACGTCTGGGGAGAATCTGTGCTTAGTAATGGGAAGGGCAGAAGCAGCAGTGACTCTAGAAGTGGTCTGAGGTCAGAAAATAAGTATGGACCCTGCAGAGCCCAGCCAATGCCTGCCCACGTGAGGGCAGTTTGCAGAGGACTGCAGACACAGAAGCAGTGTCCATCTCATCCCCCAAACACTCTACCCTCTACTTTTTTTCTTGAGGAAACAAGCTTTTTTTTTAAAAGATTTTATTTATTTATTTATCAGAACGAGAGAGAGAGAGAGAGAGAGGGAGAGAGACAGCACAAGCAGGCAGAGAGGCAGGCAGAGGCAGAGAGAGAAGCAGGCTCCCCACTGAGCAAGGAGCCTGATGCAGGACTCAATCCCATGACCCTGGGATCATGACCTGAGCCAAAGGCAGCGGTTTAACCAACTGAGCCACCCAGGCACCCCAGAAACAAGCTCTTTGCTGCCACTTCATGCCTATCCCCATCTGAATCGGTGCTCCCTTGTTCAGAAGAAATGCAGTTAAGGAGACTGTGCTGCAGATATTCTCACCTCCCCATAAACCCAGACACTTTCTCTGTACCCTGGTATCATTGACACAGGCTTGGCTTGGGGCACCTGGCCAGGAATCTCCATACCACTTTCCCCAAGGGTGTCCTAGTCTCAATTCCCAGAACTGCTTACTGGAAGGCCACTGGGAGCAGATGGGAATGCTTAGTTATAGGATTAGTTATACATTTCTTACTCAGAACCTACAGAAACGCTTAATCTAATTCTTCTTAACACAGAAGTAGCCTTCTCCTTCCAACCCTCACAAGAGAAGGGAGTCCTGAAGGATGGCTGCCTGAGACAATCTGTTAAAGGAAGCAAAGTCCTTTCTGCAAGGGTGGAATTCTTTGGGTCTTCATTTATTAGATGGGTCGTTCTAGCCTTTCATGAATGAGTAAAGAGATTTTTAAAAATAGGTTCTATGGGTAGGAAATGGCCAATAAAAATTTTTTTCCAAAACAAAAATGTTTTCCCATTAAGACAATGCTGCCCATGTAATTAAATA
This sequence comes from Mellivora capensis, assembly GCA_004024625.1. Lineage (NCBI taxonomy): Eukaryota > Metazoa > Chordata > Mammalia > Carnivora > Mustelidae > Mellivora > Mellivora capensis. The sequence continues at coordinate 25,202 of PISX010021658.1, forward strand.
TTTACACAAAATTCAGTTTCAAAATAAATAAAAGATAATCTCTTCTCAAAATATTCAACCATAGGTTTTCAGTTAAACAGCCACATTTAAAATAGGGTTTTGCTGTTTAAAACTTTTATTTACTAGATATTTTCAGAAACTTTCCTATTGAATACATAGTCAGTAAATTACAGTCCTTGGCTCCCTTGTAAGTCTCCTTTAAGGCTCTATTCTGAGAGTCACTATAGTATTCAGGTCAAAGTTAAAACATGCAAGAGAAAACACTTTGAAAATTATAAAGCACTACATACTAGATAGTATAAATATTAAATATCAAATTTTGAGTATGCCTGGGATTTCCTTCAGAATAATAGGAAGTGAGGGAAAGGGGAATAAATGAAGCAAGATCTGTCATAAGTAAATAATTGTCGAAATTGGATGAGACACTGGGGTTCATTATACCATTTTCTCCCCTTTTGTATATGTTTGAAATTCTCCACAATAAGAAGTTTAAAATAGTAAAGCTAGGTGGAGCTGTGGAAATTGTAACCATAACTCTTCTTCATTTTGTAGATGAGAAAACCCATCTAATGAGGTTAATCGAACTTCTTGAAGCTAGCTGCAGAGCCAGGAGTCAAAATTCTTCTCTGGACTTCTTCTATGGCCTCAGATGAGGGGCCTCAGACAGGAGTAGATTCCTTTGGCCACTATCACCAATATCCCCCAAGTTCTTAAAGCTCCCAGATGGGTCTGGGAGCATGCTCCAGAGAGAGAGGCTGCTGCACAGACCTCTAGCTAGAAACAGAGCTGGATTCAGAGCGAGAGTCCCTCGGCACTTTCCAAAAAGAGCAGAGGCTGGGTGAGGAGGGTTTTCTAGCCTGCCCTGCTTGAACGCTGACACCTAGAGCAAGAGTGCCCAGAGAACCTGACCTTGGTTTGCTTATTCTGTCCCCCTCCACCACCCAACTCTCCCAATCCACCCCTTCTCTACCAAAATACCAGGGCTCTGAGCAAGGAGATTCTGGGTTTTCGGGTGTTCAGGGAAATAGATTGGGAACGATTTTACCCACTCCCGGGGGAGAAGGGGGAGGGTCACAGGAAGGATTCTAGAGAGCCTGGAGAAGCCCCCTCCAGCCAAGTAGGATCTGCGTCTGCAAGAGGAGATAGATTTCGGGGGCGGGGCTGGGGGGGTGGAGAGCCACGCTGAGCCCTTAACCATGACAGTACACAAAAAGAGAAGTCCTGGGGTCCCCTTGCCTTCTGAGGGTGACTTCTGTGCACCAAAGTCCTTCCGATTTCGACCGCTGGAAAAACTGGGGAGTTGGCGTGGGTGCCAGGTGTCTGGGAGGCTGAGAGCATTCAAGTCTTAAATGCCCCCCCCCCAAGCCCAAGCGAATATTCAGAGACGAGAAAGGAAAATGACCTCAAGCGAGGGGAGACTGTGATGCCCTAAGTCCTCTGTCACATTCTGGGTCTCTGTCTCATTTGATTGGATTTGGGGACCTAACTGCACCCACTCCCCTAGCCGCCGGAGCCCACCTCAGCCATCTGGAATCCCTGGACTGTCTCCTACTTAACCCACTCTAGTCCCTGAGCTGCCCGTCTGGGGATTCCTTAGAATCTCACCTCTTCGGCGCCCGCTTCCCATATTCTCCCTCTCCTCACCTGCGTGGCGCAAATCTCCCCTAGGTCCCTTTGTGGGGCGATTCGCCTCAGGTCTCTACTTTATGTATATTATAAAGGGTACTGGCACGGGTGTCCTCCGCCCAAGGGCAGGCACCCACCCCCTCGACCCTGAACTGACACCCCAAGAGACTTCAAGCTCCGCAGATCCAAAGCGATGGATCCATTAACCCCCGCGCAGATATGGCTCTCGGCTTGGTGCCAGCCCCGCACCCCAGATCCCTGGCCCCCAGCCCCGGGACCTGGAAAGGCTCACCATGGCGGCTGCTCTCCTCGCCGGCTCGCCTCCCAGCTGGGCCTGCCCACCCCAACTGCTCTAGATACAGCCGCCTCCGCTGTTGTGACACACTGGGCGGGAGGGGGCCGGGGACAGACATGCTGGGCCAGCAGCTGCCCTGCTGCATCACAGTGCCCAGGGAGGGGAGGGACCGGGGCAGGTCACAATTGCTCCTCCTCCCCATCCACTCACGGCTCAAATCCCTGGGCAGCCGCGATGGCCCCGCCCCGCCTCTGGGTCCACCCTCGGCATCTTCGGCCGATGCTCCTGCTGGGAATTGCGCGGTTAGGTTCCAGCGATTCTGTGGCTCCGTGGGGGAGGCAGTCCTATTACCAAGGCGCACTAATAGTCTGTGCGATCAGCCATTAACTGGAAAGCTGCTTAGAAAAGAAATATAAAAGTGCTGCTAGACAAAATGTTCGTCACTGCCCAAACTTTCATTCTCTTCCTGCCGCCAAACGCTAGCCACCTGATTGGGGTTACAGTTGACGGCAGTCACCCTAAACCCAGGAGAGTGCGGGTCTCATTGCTAGGAGGAGTAGGCTTCCAGGCTCAGCTCTGCTTCTTACCTGTCTGTGCTTGAGCAAGTTGCTGAGTCGCTGGTCTAGTAACCTCTTTCTACTTCCATCAAAGACTATGTGGTTACTGGAGAATTACCTGAGATAACATGTATAAAACCATTAAGTTCCAGGTACACAGCAGGTGCTCAATACTTAAGCTGTTTCTGTTTCTACTGCTCTATCGGTATACATCACATACAATCACATTATTAATAGATCAATAAGTATACAAGAAAGAGATTATTTTCAAATCTCTTTCTTGATCCATTTATCATCACTCCCTCTTCCTACTTTTAAGCCCAGAATGTACTAAGCAATATCAGGGTTCTGGCTTCCTCTTTGCCCAATAATAGGGCCTCCTCTTGGGGGCCACAGGACATTGAAGGGCAAGGGATTTCCCCAACTAGTTGGAGATGGCTGGGAACAACTGGGTCTGGCCTTGGTATGAGCCCTTCTCTTTACACTTCAGATTTTGAAAACATTATTAAACCTCCATCCACTTTCCCCAGCAGAGGCCAATCAATCTCTGCTGAAATATGAAACCCCATCCCACTTTTCTCAGGCACCTGACCACCAACCGTCAAGTCACTCCAGGCAAATTCATGGCTTTTCCGTAAGACACTACTACACAGAGCTGCTTTGACCAAAGTACTAATACATACAGTATACCCACGGATACATACAGTACTCATTAGATTATGAGTTGAATTTTTGTCTGTCTTATGATGTAAGATCCTGAAAACTGAGACTCATGATTAAGCTAACTCCGAAGCATATAATGGTAAATCCTCAATAAAGGATAATGACTAACTATGTATTTCTTTCTCTTCCAAATCCCATAGTATATTCCATTACTTCTTCCATTACATTTAGCACTTTCCACTTAGAATTCTAGATATATGTGGGTGTGCGTGTGTTTAAACATTCCTACAAAATTAGAACACCTTAAAGGCAAGGATTGTGTTGTTCTCCCCATCAAAAGTAGCTAGTTGACCTTAGATATTTGCTCAAAGGATATAAAATTACAGATACAAAGGGGTACCTGCACGTCCATGTTTATAGCAACATTATCAACAATAGATAAACTATGGAGAGAGCCCAAATGTCTAACAACTGAAGAATAAAGAAAATGTGGTATATACATACAATGGAATATTACTCAATAATCTAAAAGAATGAAATCTTGCCATTTACAATGACGTAGACGGAGCAAGAGTGTATTATGCTGAAATAAGTCAGTCAGAGAAAGACAAATACCATATGATCTCACTCATATGCGGAATTTAAGAAACAAAACAAATGAACATATGGAAAGGGGGGAAAGAAAAAAGGGAGAGAAGGAAACAAACCATAGACACTTAACAACAGAGAATAAACTGAGGGTCAATGGAGGAAGGCAGGTGAGGGATGGGCTAGACAAATAATGTGTATTAAAGAAGAAACTTGCTATGATGAGCACTGGTGTTGTATGTAAGTGACCAATCACTGAATTCTATTCTAGAAACTAATATTGCACTGTATGCTCACTAATTAAAACTTACATTTAAAAAGATCTGCTGGGCGCCTGGGTGGTTCAGTGGGTTAAAGCCTCTGCTTTCGGCTCAGGTCATGATCCCAGGGTCCTGGGATCGAGCCCCTCATCAAGCTCTCTGCTCAGCAGGGAGCCTGCTTCCTCCTCTCTCTCTGCCTGCCTCTCTGCCTATTTGTGATCTCTGTCTGTCAAATGAATAAATAAAATCTTTAAAAAAAAAATTAAAAAGACCTGCTGTGTGGCCATAAGATTGACAACAGACCCAATATGAGTGGCCATTCATGTATCTGGCACACAGAGGAGTGAGATCCCCATAAAGTTACAGAGATAGTAGCAAAGTCAAGACTGAGAACAGCTGGGTTTGAATTCCTGGAAAGTGTGGAACAGAGGCCAAGACAGAATCCAGGGGGCAAAGTTGAGTGGTTAATAGATCAATAAGCCCACGGTGAGCTGCCCCAGGGTCAGTGCATGAGCCAGGCACGAACACAGCAGAGGCTGGGGGTGGGAGAGAGCAGTCTGGGAGACCCCGATCTCTGAAAGCTCATGAGCACTTACACTTTCAATCAATTTCACTGATATTTATTGAGTACCTACAATGTATCAGATACTTTCTAGGTTGGGGGATATAGCAATAAATGCATCAGACCAAAAAAAAAAGTAGCTAGTTGAATGCATCAAATATGCTCAATAAACATTGTTGAATAAAATGATTTTGGGGAAAAAAATGATTTTGGGGTTCTCTTTGTGAACCAGCAAATAGATTGTAAACAGGTTCTTAATGTCTCAAGATAAAAATGATAATGACAATACTAGTGATTATGATGATGCCCTTTGAACTTTGTCATCCTTCCCTTTATGGGGTTTGAGCTGGAGGGAGCCATGACTACCCCATAAATGCTGGATTGTGCCCCCCCATTCCTATATTGAAGCCCTAATCCCCACTGTGACTATTTGGAGACAGGGCCATTAGGGAGGTTATTAAGGTTAAATGAAGTCACTAAGAGTGGGGCCTTAATCCAATAGGTCTAGTGTCCTTATAGAAAGATGAAGTGACACTAGCAGTGCATGTGCACAGAGGAAGGCCACATGGGGACATGAAAAGGAGGCTGTACATAAGTCAGAAAGAGAGCTCTCACCAGAAACTGACCCTGCTGATTGTTAGTCTTGGATTTCCAGCCTCCAGAGCTGTGAGGAAATTCATTTCTGTTGTTTAAGCTACCCAGTGTGTGATATTTTGTTATGGCAGCTGGAGCAGATGACTGTGGCCTTAGAGTCTCTGGGTTTAAAAAAAAAAAAAAAAAGCTTGCTTCCCTTTAGTTTTTAAGCCCTCTGTCTTAAAATTATTTGACTTGTGGCAACCCAGATCTCATTGATAATTCCCCATCCCACTTCCACTCTATGCCTTTATCCCTGATAGAAATTTGGAAAGGAATAAGGACATTTTTTTCAGTCCCTGTGATGACTATTATGTATCAACTTTACCGGGTCATAGGATTCCCAGATATCTGGTCAGAAAATTATTATGGGTGTGTCTGCAAGGGTATTTCTGAATGAGATTAACATGTGAATCAGTAGACTGAGCAAAGCAGCTGCCTTTGATAATGTGGTAGGTTTCACCCAATCAGTTGAAGACTTAAATAGAACAGAAAGCTAAGTAAGAGAGACCAGCTGCCTACCTGACTACTGGGCCAGGACATTAGTCTCTTGCCCTTTGACTAGAACTATACCATCAGCTCTCCTGGGTCTTCAGCTTGCTGACAGCAGATAGTGGGATCTGTCAGCTACCATAACCATGTACACCAATTCCCTAAGTAAATACTTCTCTCTTTCTCTCTCTCACCCTCTTTCTCTCCCTCTCAATAAAAATGATAACAATAATACTAGTGATTATATTTACATTTATGAGAAAACAAGTTTCTATTCAGTATAGCCTAGGCCTTGTGAAGAAATTACTCCACATCCCATTTACTATGTATGAACGTATTTCTTGCATGAGGTTTTGGGCTGTGAAGTCACATTCTCAAATATAATCATTATTGTGAGAGCCTAAAAAGTTGAGCCGCATTCATTTGAGTAGGAGGTAAGGTAATTTCTATCAGTCACCCAAGAGAAGAGTTAGTCCTCATGATAGTTACATATTTATTATTTATATAATATTTACTTACACTTATGTCTATAATATTTGCTGACACAGCACTTTCTTTGTGCCAAACACTATGCTAAGGGCTGATCTCTTTTATTCCTTATCACACAAACCTCTGAAATTAAAAATGTTATTATACCATTTTACAGATGAAGAATCTGACTCAGAAATGTTAATGTCAACTGTGGGGTGCCTGGGTGTCTCAGTCAGTAAAGCATCAGACTTTTAGTTTCGACTCAGGTCATGATCTCAGGGTGGTGGGATTGAGCCCCGCGTCAGGCTCCACACTCACTGGGAGTCTGCTTGAGATTCTCTCTCTCTCTCTCTCTGCCCCTCCTCACCTCAGATAAATAAACAAATCTTAAAAAAAAAAAAAGAAAGAAAGAAAAATATATGTTAACTCTGTTAGGAGGTAGACCTGTGGGGCACCTGGGTGGCTCAGTGGGTTAAAGCCTCTGCCTTCAGCTCAGGTCATGATCCCAGGGTCCTGGGATCAAGCCCCACATCGGGCTCTCTGCTCAGCAGGGAGCCTGCTTTCCCCTCTCTCTGCCTGCCTCTCTGCCTACTTGTGATCTCTGTCTGTCAAATAAATAAATAAAATCTTAAAAAAAAAAGAGGTAGAGCTGGGATTAGTACTCAGGGAGTCTGGTACAAAAGGCTAAGCTCAAATGCTCTGTCATTACCTATACACTGGAACTGGAAGGGCAAAATGCAGGTAGAGAGGAAGAGAGGACTTCTCATTTTCTTATCTTAGACTTTCAGAGTCCACATACCTAGGCTGGGGCTCCCAGGGGTGTGTATTAAAGATGGAGTTCCCATGTGAAGGGAGACTGGGAAGCCAGAGGAAGAGATACAAAAACAGATTTGTTAATTTCCAGGCACCTACACAGCTGTGAGACTACAAATTCCAGATAGCAGATTAAAAGATTTTATAATCAGATTATCTAGATTCAGGTACTCACCATATTTACTTAACTCTGGTTATCCTCTAGCCTTAAGTACACTCAATGGTCCTTAAGTACACATTAATGGTCCAAGCTGTTTCTCTTATGCTGCCTGGTACTAAGAGAAGGATGGGAATCTTTGGCCACAGTAGTCACAGATGAAGTGATTCCCTTTGAGGTCTGCTGCTACAGCCACCAGCATCAAGAGACCACCAAGGAGAAGGTGAGTCTCAGAATAAACTGGGAGTCACACAATCAAGTTTACCTTCTCCTGGGCAAATCTCCTTTCAAAAGCAACCTTAGTGTGTCTGGGTTGTTTTGTTTTAAGCTGGGGAAGACAGCATTTTCCTATTGGCCCTGATTCTTCCCCTGCTCACACTCCTCCCAAAAGGTTGATGCCAGAAATGGTACCTTTCAGTGCATCACCTCCATAACTTTAGCTTTTAATCCCTGTTAAACTCACCTCCCCAGGAGTGGGCAGCCCTTTAGGCCAACATCAGTCAGCCACATAGAATTCAGCAGAAAGATCAGGCAGTGAGAATGTGAGGCAGTGGGCACTTAGGCTTGGGGGTCAAAGACAAGACTAGCAAATGGCAGAGAACACTGAGGTTGGGGAACTGAGAAAAAACTCATTTCCCTCACAAGTTGGCTCAAGCTGATTAGAGACCAATGCAGAAGCCCTTACCCTCATTGCATCTAAGGTTCTGTTACAGATCGGGTAACCACTTTCTTCAGCTGCCAGCCCCTAAAAGAGCATCAACAGATATGTGTGGGATAAAGTGGCACCATAGGAACGATAAGGCAGTTAAGTCATTACCTTCTTCTTTCTGAGGCTTTGGTATTCTATGTATAGTTAACTCTTTATTTGTTAGGTATTTGCC
>PISX010021659.1:0-33180 GCA_004024625.1 Mellivora capensis
GAAGCTTTTGATCTTGATGAAGTCCCAAAAGTTCATTTTTGCTTTTGTTTCCTTTGCCTTTGGAGACATATCTTGAAAGAAGTTGCTGTGGCTGATATCAAAGAGGTTACTGCCTATGTTCTCCTCTAGGATTCTGATGGATTCCTGTCTCACGTTGAGGTCCTTTATCCATTTTGAGTTTATCTTTGTGTACGGTGTAGGAGAATTATCCACACAAAATCTTACTTAGGAATGTTTACAGCAGCTTCACTGATAATTGCCAAAACTCAGGAGCAATCAAGATGTCCTTCAGCAGGTAAATAAACTGTGACACATCCAGGTAATGGAATACTGTTCAAGGCTAAACAAATGAGCTAACAAGGATATGACATGGGAAAAACTTAAATACATACTGCTAAGTTAAAAAAGCCAATCTGAGAGGTTTATGTGCTGTATGACATTCTGGAAAACATAAATCAATGGAGGTAGTAAAAAAGCCCAATGATGGCTAGGGGGCTAAGGGGAGGGACATAGGGTAAAAATAGGCAGCAAATGACATTTTTAGGACAAAGTATCATGTACATTACTGTAACAGTGGATACATGTAGTTCTGCATTTGTCAAAAGCAATAGAATTGACAGTAGGAAGAAGGTAAATTAAGAACATTAATAATAATGCAACAGTATTGGCCCATCCTTTAAACAGTTGTATCTCACTAATGCAAGATACTAATAGTGGGAAATGACAGACATGGAGGGGTGAAGGGTATATAGGAACTCTCTGTGCTTCCAGCTCCTTTTTTGTTGAAATTAAAACTGCTCTAGGGGTGCCTCAGTGGCTCAGCCTGTTAAGTTTCTGATTCTTGATATCGACTCAGGTCATGGTCTCAGAGTTTTGAGACTGAGCTCCACATTGGGCTGTGCATGGGGCATGAGCCTACTTGTGATTCTCTCTCTCCCTCCTCCTCTGCCTTGGCCCCTCCCCAGCTCTTTCAAATAAATAACTAAATAAAATGTCAAAAAAAAAACCTGCTCTAAAAATATGTTCTACTAATAAAAATCACAAAATAAATAAAAATTCAAACATTTAAATCAGTGCAATACAAGTAAGTAGACTAAACTCTCAGAAGGCTGAGATTTTTAGGTTAGGTGAAAAATCAACTCAAGTACATGCTTTTACTAAAGAAACATGTTAAATTGGAAGGCACAAAGACACTGAAACTAAAAGGAAGCAAAATTATGTACTATGCATCTTGAATTGTAATAAAGCTAGAGTGACTAGAATAATTGTCTAAATACAAGAACAAATAGAGAGTGAGACAAGAAATATTACCAGAGGGCAGCAGTGCCAATTCATAATAATTACAGGCTCAGTATGTCAGAAAACTTAACATTTTTAACTATGTATTCCCCCAAGTAATGGAAATAATGGTACTGCAAAATAGCTGAAGTGTGATTTGGCAAAACTACCAGGCAAATCCAGAATCATAATTGTGATCTTTAACACCACTCAATAATTGACAGACCAACTACACGAAATAGCAATAGAGATACGGAAGACCTGAATATCACTATTGATTACTGTATCCCAAATGGTATTCCTAGAACACTACATCCAGTACTTACACAATACAAGTTCTTCTCTGGAAAACATGAAATGTTTACCAGTGCAGACACTGAGCTGGGCCAGAAAACAAATGCCCTTCAATCTCAAAGGAGAGCAAGCACTCTTTCAGACTATGTTCTCTGACACAAACAGAAGCAAATTAGGATCAGTAAAGTTAGATACCTGAGAAAGTCCTATATATTTAAAAATAACAACAAAAACTCACTTTTTAATAACACGTAGGTCAAAAAAGAAGAATTCACAGATCAATTTAGAAAATTACAAGTGATTTTAAATAATTATGGTGAACATATTACATGCCAATATTTGCAGAAGGCATTTATTATGCTTAGAGAGAAAAACATAGCTTCACATTCTTATGATAGAAAATAGGAAAGGCCTAAGATTAAGGATGTAAATGTTCACCTTATAAAGCTAGAGAAGAACAAATTAAATGACAAGAAGAAGGGAAATAATTCTGTAAAGAATCAATGATGTAGCAAATAAATAGAAAATTCACAAAGCCAAAAGTTCAGGAGTTTGTCCTTTGGAACAATCAAGAAAATTGTAACAACCTGTAACAACAGTGACACCAAAAGAGAGGAGCACAAAGAGGAGACAAACTGCTATAGTGAGACTGTAAAAAGGTCTTACCCCTTAAATTCCAAGAATATAAAAAAATAAGTAACGATTATGAACATCTTCATTCCATTACTTTGTTGATGTACAAAAATTATCCCAATTTCTCTCTCATTCTTAAGGCTTTCAGACAACTAATCTCATACCAAATGAACAACTCAACATAGAGGTCAAACACCGTGTGACGTTATCACAGAGGAAAGAGCAAAGTAACACCTTACATACAATTAACACCTGACTTAGATTCACACTCACAGAGCAGATAAAAGTAATTATTTACTATTTTAAAGTGAAAATCTCAGAAATGAGGTGAAAGTAAGTAGGAAAGAATTAATAAATGAAAAACACACTTCAGACATGAAAAATAAGTGGTAAGAAATACTAGGATGACTAAATCACATATGATTCCTAAAAGTAAGAAGTTTAAATTTTTTGTCCTAATTTTAAAAGTCACATGTGCCATTGAAGACTGGGTGTTATAGGTAACTAATGAACATTGAACACTGTGTCAAAAATTAATGTCCTATATGTTGGCTAATTGAATAAAAATAAAAATAAAGGGCTGAGTATTTTTTAAAAATTAAATAATCAAAGGTCTAATATGAAATGTATGCAAAACAAACCTGACTTTTTAAATAGTATAATGTACTAATTAAACAAGCCCTTTAATCATTTGTTCAAGAAAAGTAAAAGATGCAAAGCAAAAATAACAAACTATAACTCTCCAGATGTAAGGGCCTACTTAGCCAGAGGGAGCCATTTTGTTGTTTATGCAGTAAACTTAGATTGACCCTATGCAGTAAACTTAGGTTGACCCTGCCCCTCCCAGAGGAACTTACTTGCAAAGCCCAGATACAAGGGCAGGTCAGGCCAGGTGGAGACAGCCAATCATTGGAGCGCACATACTGTCTCCCTAGCTACCAGGGAGAGTGGGACCCACCTTTTGGGTGCCAATTCTGACCAATTTTGTGTAGCCAGGCTCAACCACATGGCCTTTGCTCTATAAAAGCTAGTCTGTGAGGTGGGAAAGGGTCGCCTCTTTATAAGAGATGGCCCTGACTGGTCAGTTTGATTCTCGATGCTTGGCACAAAATAAAGCTTTGCTTGACCTTTGCTTTGTATCAGTCTCATTCCTTTGACCATGGACCCAAAGTATTAGTCTTGTTTCTTTGATTACGGACCCAACAAAGATTAGATAGAGAATATGATGACAGGTCTGAAGAGGAGATCATATGAAGTAATTATTAATATCTTTATTTGCTAATTGATTTATTGGCAAATTCCTTCAAAGTAACACTGGCTAAAGCATACATAAGTAACATGAATTCACACTGTCTCTGTAGTTCCTAAACTGCGCTGAGGCACGTTAAGACAACATAGTGAACTCCAAGGACTAACACCATGTATTTTAAATATATGTCATGCATGCAAGAAATGCAACTTTCGGAGACAAAAGTTGCACTTCGATGACACTAGAGAAGATAAAAATTTCTGTATTGGATGCAAAATGTGTTAACCATTAAGGGATTATAGTAGAAGGAAGAACTTTTTTTTAATCAACTATTAAGAGAGTAAAAAGTCAATAGATAAAGTGGAGAAGTATAGTCCCAATATTTGAGGAAACACGTATAAGAGAATGTACAAGAGACTGTGTATAAACACAGTATAAACACAAAACTGTGTGTATAAACACAAAAACTGCTGAGTTTTTTGGATCATTTGATAAATGTCAGTTAAAACCACCATGATGTACTACCACAAATCCACCAGGTTTGTGAAGATCCATAATAATGACAAAATAGTAAGTTTTAGAGAAAATATAGAGAACGGTAACTCTCTTGTATTGCTGAAGAAAGTGTAAGCTGGTACTTCTTTGAAAAATATGTTTTTGCGATCTCTACTAAAACTGGAAATGCATTTCATATGCTCTTGGATTTCTACTCCTGTAGTTATGCCTAAAAGAAATGCACACAAAATTCCATCCAAAAATATGTACTAGAATGTTCATTGTAATAGAGGTATTTGTTTTTTGTTTCTTCTTTAAAGATTTTTTGAGAGAGAGAGCAAGTGCATGAGCGGGGAGTGGTGGCAGAGGAAGAGAGATGAGAGAGAGAAAATCTCAAGCAGATGCCCCATGAGTGGGAAGCCAGCTGAACCCAGAGATCATGACCTAAGCTGATATCAAGAGTTGGACACTTAACCAGCTGAGCCATCCAGGCGCCCTAGCAATAGCACTATTTGAAGTAGTCAAAACCTTAAAAACTAATTTAAAAACTTTCAGCAATAAAACGGATAAATAAATGGTGCTATAGTCACACCAATTACATGGCAATAAGATGAAATATCTAAATCATGTAACAGCATAGCCGAAACCCATAAATGTAATGAAACTGAATGAGAAAGGACCCAACCAAAAAGCACACTGTTTATCTCATTCACATATAGTGCAAAAAAAAAAAAAAAAAAAAAAAGACAGGTATTTATTTTAGAAGTCAGGACAATGGTCATCCATTCATGTGTCAGTGACTGGAAGGGAACACGAAAGGTAATTAAGAGATATGGACAGTATCCTAGTATTCTTTTCATTTTGGTGTTATTTATACAGATATAATCATTTTGTAAAATTTCATCCTAATTTCTCTGCCTTACCTCTTAACACTCACCACTGCTATCAAAGCAAACCATTTATAACTCAACCAGATCAAGTCAATACCCTGCTTAAAACGTATGTGTTGCTCAGGATGTTTATCTGGATGACGGCACCTACACCTCACTCTAGGTCTTATGCCTTCCTAAAACTCAGTTCAACTGTCAGCACCTCTGTGAGTACCAAAGTGACCTTCTGGGTCCAGAGACGACTCCATGCTTCCCTCTGCTGTATCACATTGAATGGGAGTTGCAAGTCCCAAGTAAAAAAAAGAATGGCTTCTCTCTCAGTGTAGTAACATCCACATCTTTAAAAAGCAAAAATAGGTTTTATTCACACTTCTCAGTTATTCAAGAGCTGCATTTGAATCTGATAGCAATTATTAACTTGGAAATATTATGACTATTGTTTTCTCTATTCTTCTGCCAGAAAGGAGGATTCCCTAGTCTGCAGTCTTGCTTGCTTTTGCTGGTCAACTCCTTTCTTTAAACCCAGTCTGTCTGCCGGTGTCTCTTATCATAACTGGAATGTTTCTGTGTTGTTGGTGATTCACTGAGGATGACAGGCCCCAGCAATGTGATTTCTGATTTCTTTTAAATTTGAGCTAGGGGCTCACTGATGTCTCTAAGTTCACTTCTATGACAAAAATAATTTGTATCAACATAAAGAAACTTCAGCTGGTTTACCTCAAATTCCTCAGGGAGGAGGAAGCATTAATATATTTGATTTAGAGAACAAGGTTTCATTTGTGAGTCCAAACTTGTTTCCATCTCTACCTGTTAATAAACAATTCAACAAATGCCTACTGATTGGCCGATCCTGATATAGGCAATTCTAATTTCTGAGACTGCAATCTTATACAAATAATAACGGTTTTGTGTAAAAAAATTAGTTTTAATGGAGATGGCAGTTTAATAACTTAATAAACAAAAGAAGTCAAATGTGGTAACTATTAAAAGACAAAATAAATGAAGCCATGGGGCCATTTAATGAGGTGTTTTACCTTATGAAATCAGTGCTGACTGGAAGGAAGCCAATTTCCTTCCCCAGTCTCTGCTAGTCACTTTCTTCTCATGCTTAGTTTAAGAATGGATCTCTCTAAGAAGACTGATTTGAGTAATGCTATTTCACTTTGAATGTCCCTTTACCCTGAGTACACTCAGCACTTGTACATTGATAGGATGTGCTTGCTTACATAAAACTTTTTAATGATGGTTTAGCATATAAGTTTTATGACTTCTACTAGATTACCAACTTCGTGGAATATTCGGTTCATTTTGCTTCTCATAAGGCCTTGTGAGCTCCCATTTACACAAAAGACTTTCCTAAGTGCTCATTTATAGTGTTTACTGAATCTACACTGAGTCAGGGAGATTGAAGTCGAAGAACAGAAGAATGGTTTACATGTGAAATGTCTTTAATTCTAGAAATAGAGCAGTAAATTATTAGGGAGCTCCTCCCTGGGAATTGTCACACTCACACAGTCACTCTATTTCACTCATTCAGTTCCAAATTCACTCTGTGTGTTCCTGGTTAGGAGACAGGTCTCAGAGGTAGGCCAAGATTTCTGAACCAGTATAAGAAATTTTAGGACATCTAAGTCATTCAGATTTTATGCTCCTAAGGAACACAATCTGCAGATGTTAAATTAGCCAAAAGGAAGTCTATTTGCTGGCCTATAAATGTCAGGGAAGCATACTGAAACAGATTAAAGGGAAGTAAATATTTACATAGGTGATGTGTAGCTTAAATATCATCCCACAGATGAGAACGGTTTCCATCTACAGAGGAATTTCAAAAAGGGGTTTTACTTTCTTCAAGCTTTTTGAAGATAAAATAATAAATGAAAAATGGTTGCTTCCCTTTTATGTTGCTCCATGTAATTCTCATTTTTTAAAAAAAAGAGTGATGTTTTTTTTAAAAAAAAGAGTGATGCATGCATTTAACTGAATTTTTTTTTTTTTAAGATTTTATTTATTTATTTGACAGACAGAGATCACAAGTAGGCAAGAGAGGCAGGCAGGGAGAGAGGAGGCAGCAGGCTCTTTGCGGAGCAGAGAGCCCGATGTGGGGCTTGATCCCAGGACCCTGGGATCATGACCCGAGCTGGAAGCAGAGGCTTTAACCCACTGAGCCACCCAGGCGCCCCAACATTTAACTGAATTTTTAAAGGCCATTATTTAGCACCTATAGGCCTTAATATCTCCATCTCTTGCATGACCATCTGCTGGGTGAATGTCACCTGAAGCCTGGTGTTCTTGTTCAGTGTCTCATCTGCACGTGATGCCTCAGAGCCACGGTGTTAGTTGATTTAATTGCAGACTTTTGTTTGCTGGTATTTCTATTGTTTGTTTGTTTTTTTTAAAGGTTCTTCCCATTAGGAATTCCCATCCATATACATTCAGAATAAAATTCTGACATTTAAGAATGTGAGCTCAATGATAGTGTTTTAAAATAGTTAATATTGAAATAGAATTATAAGAAAAAGTAGAAAACTCTTACTTTGGAATAAATACGTCTTTATATATTTATAATATATTTGATATGGCACAGAGTGGGCTTTCCCATGTTTGTGCTTTAAGAGCAGGAAAAATAAAGATTCAAAAAATAACTAATGGTATTAAGTACTCACAGATATTGAGAGTGGCACAACTGTTTTCAGTACATTACTGTTAGGGTCCATGGCCAAAGGAATGTGGCTGATACAAGGCGAAGGTCAAGCAAAGCTTTATTTCATGCCAAGCATCGAGAATCAAACTGACCGGTCAGGGCCATCTCTTACAAAGAGGCAACCCTTCCCCCCCCACAGACTAACTTTTATAGAGCAAAGGCCATGTGGTTGAGCCTGGCTACACACAGGTGGCCAATGAGATTACAATTTACCCTAGTAGATATTTGAACTAGCCTATCACCTTGGTCAGAATTGGCGCCCAAAAGGCGGGGCCCACTCTCCCTGGTAGCTAGGGAGACAGTATGTGGGCTCCACTGATTGGGTGTCTCCACCTGGCCTGACCTGCCCTTGTATCTGGGCTTTGCAAGTAAGTTCCTCTGGGAGGGGCAGGGTCAATCTAAGTTTACTGCATAAACAACAAAATGGCTCCCTCTGGCTATGTAGGCCCTTACAATTACCAAGTGGTCAAAAGTAAGCTACATGATGATAGGCCTTTCTGAAATTCTTTTTTGAAATTTCCTGAAGATTCTTACAAGACTGTGGAAGGTAGTATATGAAGATGCAATTGATGGGATATAGAAACTCATACCTGTCACCTGTCACAGGAACACGTGTGTTGCCCAAATGGCACAAGCTGATTAGTAGAACAATCTAGTAGATTAGGAGAATTAATTAGTAGGATAAGCCTTTTAGTCTATCACTAACTAGTAAAATTAATTAGAAGAATTAGAATTAATTAGTAGAACAAATCTCTCGACAAGCTGATTAGGAGAACATATGATCACATGCTCTCAAAGACAAACATGTTCATGATAATGATCTGTGCATTTGGATTAAAGAGATTAATACAAATTCAGAAATACAGCAATTGTCTTCTTTTCTTCTTCCTCCACAGTTGGAAAAATGAAGAAATTCTGAGAGAAATATAGCCTCTGCTTACTCTCCAATCAGTATGAACACAAAGAGTATCAACCAGCTCCCTTGCTTCTGCCAAATTAGTTTCATTATGCCAGAAGATACAAGACTGTGATCACAGTATAGAAAGAATACATGAACTATTTTTAAGTATCTCTAAATATATTGCAAAATGCTAGTGTGACATTACACGCTTTACTTGACCTTTCAACACCTTTCCACTGGTGCTAGACAAAGTAGTGCTTTCACTTAGGTAGGAGAACAGGGTTGGGAGAGCAGAAATAATAACATAGTAAAGGTTCTGGAAATCTTCATCTGTCGGCTGCCCAGAATGCTGACCAAACTTTGCGTAGTACAGAACACCTCCTGCCCCTCAAGTGCATAAAGAAAACATAAATAATAAGAGCGAATATAGCTTTTAAAAATCTAGACAAAAAATAGTTTTCAATGCAATGTAAGATTTTTATGATCTTAGAAACTCTCTGCCAGAATTTGTTTGCTGTGGTATTTATGAGAACTGGATACAAATAAGTATGTTTTGCT
Source organism: Mellivora capensis (assembly GCA_004024625.1). Lineage (NCBI taxonomy): Eukaryota > Metazoa > Chordata > Mammalia > Carnivora > Mustelidae > Mellivora > Mellivora capensis. The sequence goes on from PISX010021659.1 coordinate 9,000, forward strand.
AGTTTTGGATGCATCTTAACCAAATAGCTATTAAGCTTCCCCTTCCAGTGAAGATCTTTCCTCTTGTTATTAAATTTTAGAAAGTTTATATTTTCCAATTTTAAAAGTCAATTTTTATTTTTGAATGAAGCTGCTAACTTGTCCTTAAAATAAAAAATGTTAAAAAAGCCACAAAGGTCACTTGACAAATGTGAAGCCAAGTAGGTCATTTACCATGATCAGAAAACTGGCTAGGTCATGAAAAAGTGTAAATTTTAATTTCCAAGTGAATTATTACCTATACTGACTCTATTATATACATTTTTATTTAAATACTGGAATTCCTACTAACATATGGAATGCAAGAATGGAGTTGTCAGAATGTGTTCCATGTCCTGGAGGGCAAGCTTGAGATTCTGACTATTGCCCATGCCCTCCAACATGAACCCTAGAATAGCACAATTTTTATCCATTTATCTAGCAGATGTCCATTTCAGTGTTACTTCCTTCAAGGAAGGATTTTCATCTAAAATGGGCTTTAAAATAAATAGAGTAAGATATTAACAAATAGTCACTAAGCGTCAAATCTCAGGTAATTGTCGTGGATTCTATAACGTAATATTATAATGAAGTCAAACCTTAACACTTAAAATACTATCAAGTAGTCATCAGATAATTTCATTTGTGTCCAGAGACAGGGCTGCCCCTGTCTGATCTGCATCAGACAGAATTTTCCTCCTTTGTTATACTTAACAAAGATGACACAGTGTGCTTCTTATACACAGAGTTCTTGGTAACATTTTAACTCCTATCTTCAGGACCCTTTTCAAGAGAATTCCTGGGGAAACAAGGGAATGTGGACTTCTCTGAAGTGAAAAAGGCTACTAGCCTGATGACACTGCAGATATCCTGTTTGATGATGATGACCTGTGTCCTTTTTGTGACTTCAATTGTTAACAGATAACATTAGCAATCCTAGTTTTAGAGTTTTCTGAATACTGTAAATATGAACGAGGGTGTAGTTAGGACCTGGAAACCCAAATTTAAACATAACAAAATTAATACACCAAATATTTCAGAGAAGTTTTTCAGAAATACTGATACCCTGAGTACAACATGGATACTCTCTCCTCCTCCCTCTCTGTCCCCTCTCTCCTCATTGTTCCTGCTCTTTTTAACTCATTACATGTTGCATGTAATAAAATGTATGAAGAACACAGAATTCTACAGCTTAATGACATGTATCTAAGTAAACATGCAGTTAACTGAGACACTTAGGTCAAGAGGCTCAATGTAGCCCGTGTACCATAGCCCCTCTCAAACTCTGTGATAGTACCTATATTTTGACATTTATTCTTTTGCATTTATTTAGAGCTTTAAGTTCTCTAAACACCACTGTTTAGTTTTTCATTTTGTTTTATATAAATGAAGTCATACAAGATGTATACATGTGGGTCTGGCTTCTTACATTCAAATTTTTATCTATGAGATCCATTTCTGTTGTATGGAGCTACAGTTTGTTGATTTTTAATGATGCATTGTATTCCATTATGTTAACAAAATGCAGTTTATATATGCATCCTGCTGCTAAGGGGGAATTTGGGTTGTTTCTACTTTTTGATTAATAAATAGAATGCAATTCTAAATGGTTTGGGATATAACTCTGACACATAGATCAATTTATCAACTTTTACCTTTCTTTATGTTTAGTGCTTTATTTTTAAATGTCCTGTTGATTAAATCTTCGCCTATCACCAGACCATAAGATATTCGCCTATATCAACTTCTGGAATTTAATTATTTTGCATTTTACCTATTGATTTCTGTTTTGGTTGAATCTTGTGTGTGATACAAGGTGAACACCGTGCTTTATTTTCTTCCACAAGGTTAATATGCAATTGATATAGCACCATTTACTGAAAAGGACAATTCTTTGCCAATGTTTTGTAATACCATTTTTTTTTCCCCTTTAAATCATGTCCTGGGCTTCATCTAAACTCTCTCTTGAGTTCCACTAGTTTGTTTCTATTTTTTAGGACCCCAAATCCTACTTTATCAAAACTTAGGATAATCAGTAAAGCATATCTTCCTTATCTTCTATTTGTCCCATGTCTATCCTTGGCCTTCAAAGTTTCATTTAAAGTTAAAATCACTTGTCAAGTTCTACAATAAGACTGTAATAAAGTTTGGAATGCTGTCGTCACATTGAATATATGGAGTAACTTGGGGAGTATTTACATCTTTCTAGTATTGAATGTGTTTAGTTTTCAGGGTTGTATTGACCTGAAAAGTTTGTGTTAAAGTTTTATTCTCGGGGCGCCTGGGTGGCTCAGTGGGTTAAAGCCTCTGCCTTCAGCTCAGGTCATGATCTCCAGGTCCTGGGATTGAGCCCCCGCTTCGGGCTCTCTGCTCAGCGGGGAGCCTGCTTCCTCCTCTCTGTCTGCCTGCCTCTCTGCCTACTTGTGATCTCTGTCTGTCAAATAAATAAATAAAAAATCTTAAAAAAAAAAGTTTTATTCTCTGTAATAGTCTATGAAACATTGGTATTACCTACTCATTTGTTGTCTTAATCCAGAGTTTCCTTTGAGGGGGAGTTTGAAATTATGGATGTTTCTTATGTAGTTACAGGAATATTAGATTTTAAATTTTCTTCATGTAGTTTTGATAAGCTGTATTTTCCTAGAAGTTCTTGGTACATGGCCTATTTTTTTTAATTATCAGCAGGAAGTTATTCATAATATTTTCTCATTTTTTATGTATGTGTGATAGGTAGTAACATATCTTTTATATATTTTGATTTTAGTTTTGTTTCTCAATTGTCATTTTGAAAAATAAATTTTTTAATTGACTTATCCATTTTTTTTGTTTTCAATATCATTAAGCGCCATCTTAATCTTTAATTTTCTTTAATTTTTCAGTTTGCTTTCTATCTCTATAAAATAGATATCTAAAGCTTAGTTCAGTATTTTTTCTAACATATGAATTTAAAGCTACAAATTTTCTTCTAAGTCTGGATGATTTCACAGTTTTTAATTATTTAGTGCAAAATAAAAAAAAAACAGAAACATATTAATAAACTAGGAAAAAGCAGTCAACCATAGTATCTATTTAAAGAAAGAAAACCAGTTAACTCTTTGGCAAAGTGCTGATAAAAAATAGGAAATCCAAATGAACATTATAAATTGAGAAGTTATTCTTTTAATGAACATATTTTTATATATAAATTTTAAACTAATAAATTTGAAAATATAGATGTTAAAGACAATTTAGGTAGATATAAATGCCAAAACTGACAGAAGGGTTGCAAAGTTGATAACTTCAATACTATATAAGGCTGAAATACAGACAATAAAAGGAAATTTTAAAAAATTAAAATAAATTCACTACAACCGTTTGAAGAGCAGTCAGAGCTATGCAGAATAAATTGTCAGAAAACTCAATGAGACAAAAACAAAATGCTATTTACTTTTTAGAGAATCCATTCTCTAAGAAGAATTCCTGTGAATATGTAGCTTTTTAAAAATATCCACATTAAATTGGTAGTAACATTTTGTGTTTACGGTGTGGTCCAGAATAGCAAGTTCACATGTTTGAAACTGCAACTAGCTCAGTTACCAAGCAGTATTTATTTGACAGTTTTTAGGAGACGTCTTCCTGGGAGCCCACATGCACAGAGAAGCATATTGATTTCCTAGGTTTAGAAGGCAGTAGAAGAAGTGACGGGAATTTGTTAACTCCTGGAGGGAGGCAGCCCAGCCTGAGACAGGACTCAATGCTCTCAACCAAAGTGGACAGATTTTCACTCCATGTTTAGCAAATAATCATGCAGACTAAAGGCAAAACCCTGAAGGTAAGGGACAATAGAGTGAACCTGACCAAGAAGAATTTACTATAAACTAGGAATACTTTACTTCTGTTTCTACAGATGTCAAAAACATGGATGCTATTTAAATAATTATTAAAAGTTCCTTTCTCCTTAAGAGTAATAACCAACTTAAAATTAGCTTTAAACTTTAAAAATGATTACTTGGGGGAGGGGAGAGAAAAAGGAAAGTCTTTTTTTTTAAAGATTTTATTTATTTATTTAACAGAGAGAGAGAGAGTGAGATATCACAAGTAGGCAGAGAGGCAGGCAGAGAGAGTGAGAGGGAGAAGCAGGCTTCCTGCTGAGGTGAGAGCCAGACTTGGGGCTTGCTCTAAGGACCCTGAGATCAGGACCTGAGCCGAAAGCAGAGGTTTAACCCACTGAGCAACCCAGTCGCCCCTGTTCTTTTTTTAATGCTTTTTTTTCCCCACAAGAAAAATAATGCCCCAAGGAAAAAAAACAGCATTTTTTTTAAATTATGAGAAATAGTAACTCTACTGGATCTTATAATCAAGTTTCTTTCTGTCCTGCAATTTTAACAATTGAGTCACTGGAAAGAGGTCTTTGGTATACCTCATTGAGCTGAAATAATTGGGTATTCTAGGAATACAATCATAGAAGGAAGAACCAATTTTTCTGGAAAATCATAATGCAAATTTCCACCAATTATGCACATCCTACTTGGCTTGACTCTACACTCCAAAGTTACATTCTTAGATTGTTGCAAGTTTCCAGTACTCATGGACACTGCATTCTGTCCCACCAAATACAACAGAAAGAAAATACGTCTTCTGTGAACATGTATAGTAGAAATTAGCAGCAAATACCCCTTAAGTAAATTGAAAGGCATGTTTTCCCCACGTGATCTGAATATTTTTAAATGTTTTTACACATTCCATCAAACATTTGTTCTCTAGAGTATAGAGCTACTTCATCACCATGAACTAATGTATTTTTTCCAGATATTAATGAGATGGGTTTGGATTATAAAACTTAGTCCTGTGGTTAACAGGAAACAAAGGTAGAAATAATCTGTTCCCAGTACTGCTTCCTCACCTCAGGGATGTTTAAAAGAGAAGAGGCAAGAACTCAGGTATGGACAGCTCCAAATCATCAATAAATTAGACCAGTGACCTTCAAATGTTTTTTGTTGTTGTTGTTGTTGTTGCTGCTGCTGCTATTATCTTTTCTTGAGCTGTAAAGCTCTTAATTCAAAGAAATCTTTATGAATGGATAAAGAAGATGTGATATATATATATACATATATGTATATGTATATATATATGATGGAATACTATGCAGCCATCAAAGGAAATGAAATCTTGCCATTTGCAACGACATGGATGGAACTAGAGGATATCATGCTTATCAAAATAAGTCAATCGGAGAAAGACAACTATCATACGACCTCCCTGATATGAGGAAGTGGAGATGCAATGGGGGGGGTGTTTGGGGGGTAGGAAAATAATAAATGAAATAAGATGGGGGGATCAGGAGGGAGACAAACCATAAGAGACTCTTAATGTCACAAAAACTGAGGGGGGCTGGGAGGAGAGGGGTAGGGAGAGGGTGGTGGGGTTATGGACATTGGGGAGGGTATGTGCTATGGTGAGTGCTGTGAAGTGTGTAAACCTGGCAATTTACAGACCTATACCCCTGGGGCTAATAATACATTATATGTTTATTAAAAAATTTAAAAAATTTAAAAATTAAAAAAAAAATCTTTAGTGGGGATTCACCACACAACAAAGAAAGCACAGCTGTCCTGGATAAAGCAGGTCTGGGTCACCAGGCCTGCTTTAGGCAGCTAATATCACATACTATATTCACATGATGAAGTCCTTTTCTAAATTAGATGGAGTCCCATAGAGAGATGGATCAGAAAGAGCCTTTGTGACCTATCAATCCATCTTGTCTATCTTTCTGAAAAGATAATAGCTTTTCCATTAATCTTTATTGCTAGTACAGATAATGACCATTCCTTTGGTTATAACTATACACTTGTTAAAACACAAATATCCTTGGAGGGGTAATTAATTCAATCCATTATCAATTACTAACACACTAAAATAATTACATTTCACAACTCTTCCTTAAGGCAAGAAAATAGATAAAACATATTCTACCCTGAAATATAGAAGCTTCAATGATTTAAATCAAACTTCTGTTTTATCCAATTTCCGTAAGATGCAGGTCAGTTGTATTTTAATATAATTTTAATTAAATTTTATTATAAAAACAGGTTCAGAATCCTGGATTTGGAAGCTCCATAGAATCAGGGAAGTGGTCAGAGATTAAGACATGATGGCAAAGAGAAAAGTAGTCAGGATGACAAATCTGAAGGGTTGCATGCAAGTCTTGGCACTTAGAATGTTGCCAATCAGTTAAGAAGCTGGTGGGCAAACAATTCTCCACAGGTCCCTTGTGATTCCACACATCCTGTGAAGAGCTGCTGACAGCTTTTGTTCTCAGCTATCATTTCCAAGTTTCATATAGAAAACAGCCTTAGAAGAAAGAGAGAGTGTCTCTTTCCAGGGTAGAGGCGAATACATTTCTCTGCTTGGTTATTCAAGATAATGTCTCCTTTTGGGGAAAGGTAAAGCAGGTTTGCCAGCTCTCCCACACTAACCACGTGTGTTTCCTGCTAGGCCAGGAGTAATACATTTCTTCGTTTCTGGCCCAGAAGTCTTGTATGTTCTGCCACCATCTGTAAAATCATGGCAGGCTAAATTGTTAGTGCCTAGTGTAAAATCTCACGCCCTTCTACAATCTTTACAGCAGTGTATTATACAGAAAAGGTCAGGAACAGAAAGCATTGCTCCCAATAAGTAGTGCAATGGGGCCTCTACTGGCCAAGAATGGACATGAAAATTCTACTAAAGCAGGGTTGAAAAAAGAAAAAAATGAGCTCTCACAAGTTACTGGAAAATATAAGAGAATAAAAAGACAAGCAACTGTTCACCAAAAGGGGTTCCTTGTGTCTTGGACATGATTATTAGCCTTGAGACCATCAGGCCTAATTTTGTTGTGCTCCTTAGTCCTGTTTCTGTAGGTTATCACAAAGAAACCCAAATCCGTTACATTCTTCACTGCCTTTGTTCTAATACCCGTCAAGTTCTCCTGTCTCCCCTGTCCTTCCCCACACAAAGTCTTTACCATCCTTTTTATTTTCCCCAGCATTCATGACCATATGACTATATTGTGCATGTTTTGTAGGACTTTCTTGTTTGACTTCTTCCACTAGAATATAAGCTCCAATATGGTAGAGACTCTTGTCTGTTCTGTTCAATTTATTAATCTTTACTTCTGGAATAGAGTCTAGCATCGCATAAGTAATAAGTAAGCATTAATCAGAATGAATTAATTAGTAGGTGAACAGAGGAACAAGAATGGGGATTGTAGTTAAACATTTCAGTTTTTTTCAAGACTTTCATTTCCTTTGAGCCTTCCCTCCCAGACCCACTTCTTAAAGCAAGGCTTTAATCTGGACCCTTAAATGGCTAATATGACAGGTCTTCAAATTTATCTAAATAGAAAAATACATCCAGCTTTGGGGTGTATAAATTTGAAGCTGGTGATCAGACAACCTTGGCTGGGTGACAGTGCATAGAAAGAAAAAAAATGACTCAGTCATCAGAAAGGATGAGTACCCAACTTTTGCATCAACATGGAAGGGACTGGAGGAGATTATGCTGAGTAAAATAAGTCAAGAAGAGAAGGTCAGTTATCATTTGGTTTCACTTACTTGTGAAGCATAAGGAATAACATGGAGGACATTAGGAGAAAGAAAGGAAAAGTGAATTGGGGGAAATCGGAGAGGGAGACAAACCATGGGAGACTGTGGGCTCTGAGAAACAAACTGAGGGTTTTAGAGGGGAGGGGGTGGGAGGAGGGGAAGCCTGGTGGTGGGTATTAAGGAGGGCACAGATTGCATGGAGCACTGGGTGTTATACATAAACAATGAATCTTGGAACACTGTATTAAAAACTAATGATGTATTTTATGGTGAATAACATAACAATTAAAAAAAGAGAAGAAGAAAAAAATGTGTTTCACACCTGTCTGAAATGGGAGAAATTTATGAGGGATTAATATTAGTCAATTGTGATTTTCCCCCCTATAAATAAAACTACATCATTAGCAGGTAATTGTTTAGTCTTTGACCACACAGTCCAGTTGCATTTAGTAATTGATAAATACATACACATACACATACATATATACACATGTACTAATACGTATTTTTTTGTTAAAGATTTTATCTATTTATTTGACAAAAGAGATCACAAGTAGGCAGAGAGGCAGGCAGAGAGAGAGAGAGAGAGGAGGAAGCAGGCTCCCTGCTGAGCAGAGAGCCCAAAGCGGGGCTCGATCCCAGGACCCTGGAATCATGATCAGAGCTGAAGGCAGAGGCTTTAACCCACTGAGCCACCCAGGCGCCCATAAATATGTACTTTTTAAAGGTTTACTTGTTTTAGGGAGAGGGACAAAAGGAGAGGGACAAAGAATCTGAAGCAGACTCCTTGCTGAGCGCAGAGCCTGATGCTGAGTTCAATCTCATGGTCCTGAGATCACAACCTGAGCCAAAACTGAGAGTCAGATGGTTAACCAGCTGTGCCACACATTGCCCCTATAAATATATATTTTTAAAATGTGTATACTACTTTTTAAAATGATGATAAGAACAAAACAAAAAAAAAACCGATTTGGGTGTAATTACTCTGGGAGGACCACTGTGTGAAATTAGAGGAACAAGAATTTTAGAATTAGTTTTTTTTAATGTGTAGGAAGAAATATTCATGGCTTATGTATAAATGTTATACTTTTGGTTGTTATAAAACTTTAAGATATGTTCCTGAAATTTACTGTTCTAAGAATAAATTTCATTTTTTTCAAAAAGTTCATATTCACCTTGTGACATGTAACTTACTTTTGACTGTCAGACTGTTCAAGTTGGATTTTTAAACCTTATCAATGCCTATAGAAAACTTCTACAACTCAACACCCAAAACCAAATAATCCAGTTAAGAAATTGGCAGAAGATATGAACATTTTTTTCCAAAGAAGACATCTAGATGGCCAACAGACACATGGAAATATGCTCAACCTCACTCATGACCAGGAAAATGCATATCAAAACCACAATGAGATGCCACCTCACCTTTGTCAGAAGGACTAAAAACAAAAATTAAGAAACAACATGTGTTGCTGACAATAGAGGGGGAAAGGACACTTGCTGCACTGTTGGTAGAAATGCAAAGTGGTGCAGCCACTGTGGAAAACAGTATGAAATTTCCTTACAAAGTTAAAGACAGAACTGCCTTATGATCCAGTAATCACACTACTGGGTATTCGCCCCTGAAATACAAAAACACTAATTCAAAGGGATACATGCACTCCTATGTTTATTGTAGCATTACTTACAATAGCCAAGTTATGGAAGCAGCCAGTGTCCATAGATAGATGAATGGATAAACAAAGTGTGTATGTGTATAAGTGTGTATGTGTGTGTGTGTGTGTGTGTATTACACACAGTGGATTATTATTCAGCCATAAAAGAATGAAATCTTGCCATGTGCACAGCATGGATGGAGCTAGAGAATATAAGGCTAAGTGAAAGAAGCTGGAGAAAGAGAAATACCATATAACTACCATTGGGTAGACTTTATTGTTTTTATTATTTTTTTAAAGATTTTACTTATTTGTCAGAGAAAGAGAGAATGTACATGCACAAGCAGGGGGAGGGGCAGCAGGCAGAGGGAGAAGCAGCTCCCTGCTGAGCAAGGAGCCCAATGTAGGACCCCATCCCACGACCCAGGAAACATGAGCCAAGCCGAAGGCTGATGCTTAACTCACTGAGCCACCCAGATGTCCTACAGATAGAATTTAAAAAACAAAGTGAACAAGGAAAAAAAATTGAGAGAGACAAACCAAAAAACAAACTATACAGAGCCAACTGATGGTTACCAGAGTGGAAGTGGGTGGGGGAAAAGGAGGAAATAGGAGATGGGACTAAAGAGTACACTTACCACTATGAGCACTGAGTAATGTATAGAATTGTTGAACTGCTCACTGTATCATACACCTGAAACTAACTTAACACGCTGTGCTAACTATGCTGGAATTAAAATAAAAACTTAAAAAAAAGTGGTGCATAAACAATGAATCTTAGGACACTGAACAAAAAGTAACAGAAAATCTGAAAAGACTCTACAATGACTTAGCTTACAAACCTAAAAAGAAAATATATTAAAAAGTTAGATACCAGGGAAATTAGCAAGGAGATGGGTAATTAACCATTAGAATTTCTGCAAGTTAAAATACAGCTATCATAAGTTAAAAATTCAGCAGACTACTCAGAAAAAAGGGCAAAACTGAAGAATATCTTTATAACCTCTGGAAAGTAAGTAGCACTGGACCAAGTGACTCAGCACAGCCCATAGGGATTCCCCCAGATTCATTCACATTTATTCAACATACAACATTGCATAAGTTTAAGGTGTATATATATTGATTTTATCCATTTATATATTACAATGCAGTTACCACTGTATTATTAGCTAGTGGTTCCATCACATCTAATAACTATAATTTCTAAAAAAATATAACAAATAGGAAAAAGATAAGAGACACCAAAATAGAATGGAAGATTATAGTAAAAATGCAATGAAATGAAATAAGAAATTTTTGAGAGGCAGTGGTAAAAGAAATAATTAATAATTTTCTAGAACTTTTGAAAAATATTAATCCTCATATTAAGGAAGCTTAAGTTATTCTCTCCATTAATATATAAATAGGGATACATGTATCTCTCTCTCTCCATACACATGCGCATGCACACACACACACACACACACACAGGTGAACTCCTTATATGTGTACATTATAGTAAAAAAAGGAGAAAATTAAAGCAAAGAATATTAAAGCAGAGAGAAAGTAATTCTAAACATGACATGATAAAAATTTAGATCAATGTCAGGATTCACATTTACAATACAGACCAGATCCTACAGAACATTTCCCATGTGCTCAGTGATAACAATTTAGGTGTTCATATGCCACCAAGGTATCATTTGAAACTAAGGAAAAAAGGAGCATTTCCAGAAAAAAGAATGCACAAGAAAGTTTACTACTGGTAGACTATGGTAGAAAGTATTACACATGGTTTATGTCAAGACAAAACTAAGCCTAGAATGAAAACAAAAGAGATTTAAGAAGAAATGGTGACAGAATAATACATTTTTAAAGAAATTATTTAATTGAAAAATATGGTGCTATTTCTAAATAAGCAGTAGCTTCAAAATAATAAAGTTCATCAAAAATTAGGAAATGAAAGTTCCAAAGAGGAATGGATAAAATAGGAACAAAGATAATTGTTGAAGAGAGGTCTGAGCACATATATTGACCCGTATCCATCTTTAGATCCATTTAAAACTGAAAGTCATTAAATGTACTTGTCACAGCCAAGAAATCTGAGGGTGTAAGAGTTAGCTGGGGATGGGGAGCACAGTGGGTAACAGAATTAAATCTATTTATGGGAGAGTGAGAGATGGTGGACACTTCTTTACTGATGAAGCCGAGGAGGAAGTGGCAGGTAATCTGGAGAGGCTCCTGGATCCAGCTCTGGAAAAAGGCAAGACAGGCAGAAAGCTTGGGGGTGGAGGGGGGGTGGGAAGCAGGGATTGAGAGTGGTTTCTAGCAAGTCCATATTGAAACAATTGGAATAGGTGAAACCCTTCCACTCACACTCTTGGTCCTGTGTCCTCTACCTGGCCATTTTAGATTGCACAGAGGACAGAGATTAAGTGGCACAGACTTCACCCAGGTCAGTGGAGGACTACAAACCTCAACAGAAATTTATCACAATTCCTGAAAGAATTAGAGATCCTATGGTAGATGCTATTTCCAGAATCTAAAAAAAATTATCTCCTTATTGCTACATACATGATGCAAATCAGCAGCAGAGTAAGGAATGACCAAGAAGAACTAATAGCATGAAAGGAATGAAAACAATTAGAATTGCAGGCTTCAAGAGAAAATTTAAACATTTCAAATTCATATTTTCAGAATGACTCAAGTTTGTATTGGTTACATAACGCCAGAATATTATACAAAATGAACTATAAAAAAGTAGGATGGGGTGATGAAGAGAGTTTTAAAATTATATACTCAGGGCACCTGGATGGCTCAGTCATGAGCTCAGGGTCCTGGGATTGAGTCCCACATTGGGCTCTCTGCTCAGCAGGGAACCTCCTTCCCCCTCTTTCTCAGCCTCTCTGCCACCTTGTGATCTCCCTCTCTGTCAAATGAATAAATAAAACCTTTAAAAAAATAAAAATAAAATTGTATACTCATTATGTAAATTAAAACCTTTAAAACATTAAAGAATGCAAAAAAGGAAATTTTATTCAGAGCTAAAAAAAGACTGAGATTAATTTTGAGGGAAAAGCAGCCTAATGCAGCCTTCCAGTAGCATCCATATATGAATGGCATGAATTTGAGCTGCGGAGAAGACAGGGGAAAATGGAGAAGGAGAAGTACTTACAGGGGCACCTGGTGGCTCAGTGGGTTAAAGCCTCTGCCTTCCGCTCAGGTCATGATCCCGGGGTCCTGGGATCGAGTCCCGAGGCAGGCTCTCTGCTCCACGGGGGGCCTTCCTCCTCTCTCTCCCTGCCTGCCTCTCTTGCTTACTTGTAATCTCTGTCTGTCAAATAAATAAATAAAATCGTAAAAATAAAAAAAAAAAAGGCTGGGCGCCTGCGTGGCTCAGTTGGTTGAGTGGCTGCCTTCGGCTCAGGTCATGATCCCGGACTTCCAGGATCGAGTCCCGCATCAGGCTCCCAGCTCCTTGGGGAGTCTGCTTCTCTCTCTGACCTTCTCCTCTCCCATGCTCTCTCTCACTCATTAAAAAAAAAAAAAGCTGAGGGGATAAAACACCCCACAGATTTCACAATAAAAGTGACTGATCAGTGTTCTTGAGAATAGGTGGAAAATATAACTAAATAAATCTTCCCCTTGATATGTAACTTTGAAATGCAGAGCATTAAGTTTCTAGAGAGAAAATATAGGAGAACTGCATCAGATTTTCATCAGAGTGGAATCTACAAATAAAATTGTGGTGTACCTTTAACATTTTGATTGTAAAATACGATTTGGAACCTAAAATTCTCTGTCTACAAGACCACCAGACAGAAATATTGCCTCCTATGTTTTCTCTCCTCCTGTGTCTTTCACACTTTGTATATCTTCCTGCCTTCCTGCCTCTTTCCCTATCTTCATTTCTTTTTAAGGAAGTTGTCTGAACATATTAATAGGAGAAATACAAGTGAAAAGTAAAATAAATGAAGGCTATACCCACAATAGTGAAGTTCACCTAGAGTTCCAGCAAAACAGAAATGGTAACTTGGTATGTGCACTAAGGAGACCTTGAAATACAATATATATTTTTTAGATTTTACTTATTTATTTAAGAGAGAATAAGTGAGAGAGAGCATGAGAGAGGAGAAGGTCAGAGGGAGAAGTGGACTCCCCAAGATGCTGGGATCCCGATGCAGGACGAGATCCTGGAAGTCCAGGATCATGACCTGAGCCCAAGGCAGTCGCTCAACCAACTGAGCCATGCAGGCGCCCTTGAAATACAATATTAAAATAAGAACATAAGTTGAGTGACATCTGAAGGAAAAACAGTCTTGAAGAAAAAGAACGGATTGGATACCAAAAAATATGCATGGAACAAATAGTCCATGCTAAAGAAAGCTCACGTTACTTTAGTCAATAAGGACAGCATAAAGGTGAAATGGAAATTCTGAAAAAAGACAAACAAGACAAACCTGATTCAAATATAAAATAACTGTAACAAATCACACTTTTGAGACCTTGATGATGAGTAAGAAGACAGAATCCATTTCAACAAGATGTGAGTTCCATTCTTGAGCAGCTCAGAGCTAGGACACCGACCCACAGAAAAATAAGTTTGGCATTGGGATACTACTGCCTATACAAGTAGCATGGTTCTAAGTCATAGAATTTTAACATTTACAGTTTTTCATCTTGGCTGAAAACTTCAATATTCAGCAGTGTAAATTTTAACCAACCTAGACAACATGAAAGTAAAGATTATAACTGCCAGAAAACAATTAATGGGAAGGAGAAAGGAATGTAGACAGAGGAATTTTCTTCATCTGAGAGGCAAATCAAGAATGTAAACCAGTTAGGACAAAAAATAGAAGTTACAATGTATCTTTTAAACATCCCAGAAGTAAAAAATTTTAAATGATGTGAATAGTGACAGGATGGTGAATTTGATCTGCACTCTTAGCCATCCTAGCACTAAGTTATGAGATGATCTCTAAAGATAAATAAAGAACACAGACCATGTTATTCAGTGATATGGAGGTAACAGTCAGATTTGTGAGAAGTGGTACCAGATTGGGCTACAACTCCAGCTTTCAGTTATGGTCCCTCACTTTTTTTGTGCCATGAATATATACCCACTGTTGTATATTAAATTTGAAAAAACAAATCAATGCACTGTATACATGTATGTTTTTGAAATTTTAATTATGAAATTAATAACTTATTACAGATATATGTCAAATATAGGTGAAATTTATTTTTATGAGCCATAAAGTGATAGTTCTCCTATGTTAATTCAAAATAAATCTAACATAATTTTTGGTAGTGACCTTTACTCACTCTCAATTTACTCACATGTTCTGCCTATAATCAAATTTAACAGTTTTCATATAAACATTATAGCGTTCATTTCTTTATTACATTTAATTGGCCTCAATTTGTCAGTGGGTACTTAACAAAACTTAGCCCACATTGCAGTGATATTAGATAAAATACTATCTTAAGTGTAATAGACAAGGGCTAAATGATTTTATCTAAATAAATCAATTACAGAGCAACTGATATCAATTCAACTAGGAAGTTCATCATTGGCTTTACTTCACCCAGTATTATATTTAATTAACCAAGGATAATTTTCTTGAATATATATGCCAACCAATAAACTCACCAAATGTATTGTAGCATTATTCTTCTTTCACATCAAAAATTATGAAGATGTTTAGTGTTTTTAATTAGTATTCATCTACTTTCTAATAAGGGCTAGTGTGGTCTTAAAAGAAGAAGGCAAAGAACTGACAAGCCATTTTACTATCAGAAGCAATTAGATGGAACATACCTAAGTAGTAGGTTTCATGGATGTGCAACTTAGGCAGTCACACAGAGCCCCAAGCTGAGGAGAACCTCACACTTGGTTTTATGCTCTTCTGTGGTTGTCTTGTACATGTTAGTCATTTAACACAAGACCCTACATTTTCATTTTCTATTGGGTCCTGCAAATTGTGTGGTTGGGCCTTCAACAATTGGTGTGCTTAGAACACAAGTATGCCTTTCTGGAAGAAAGATGTGAATTACTCTATTTTTATTCTCCTAAAGTCTTGACTTTTTCTCTTAAATTTTTTCCCCTACAGTTTTTACTTCTTGGGTCCCTAGAGACCAAAAGCAAAAGTAATATGAATAATGATTGAGTTTAACATACTTATAATACATAGATTAGAAAAGGGAAGTTTATATAGGGGTGAATTTTTTTCCTAGAGTTTCAAATATTTTTTTCTCTTTTATTTTAATAGGTCATTATTCGAGATTTTCTTTAGCCCAGATATGGGTGGGAAGTCAGTATACACACATAAAAATATTTTCTTCTGATGTTAAAAATGGAGACATTTTTTTGTGTCTGTGTCATGTTTTAGCTCTGTTAAAAAAGATTTTTGAAAACCAATTTAAAATTTAAACACAGATTTATTATGTCACACCTCTGGCCATGTAGGCTTTAGAAATAATGCATTAAAATTAACTTGCTATATTATTCTTTTGCTCTTAGGAAGAAGAATCTCAGCTTTATCTAGACTATAATTATTTTTCCAAATTTAGTCCTAGTGTTCCAAGATCAAAGGCCACGGCATGTACATGAGGTAATTTGCTATCTCCCCCAATGGGTAGGAGAGAGAAAATTATCCACCTGCGACCTCAGTCTTTCAAGAGTGCTGGTTAAATAAAAGAAAAAAAAAAGAAGCAGATTAGTTCATCAAAAGTAGTTAATTAGTTGATCATGGTATCCACCAACACCAAAGCTAACATTTTAATTTTATTCAGTAATTAGGATTTGAGGACTTTAAGGTTATCTCACCTAAGTTTCTCTGAAGATCAGAACTCTGATTACTATTGAAACACATACAAGGTGCCTGGGTGGCTCTGTTGGTTAAGCAACTGCCTTTGGCTCAGGTCATGATCCTGGAGCCCTAGGATCACGTCCTGCATTGGGCTTCTGCCTCCGTGGGGAGTCTGCTTCTCCCTCTGACCTTCTCCCCTCTCATGCTCTTTCAAATAAATTAATAAAAAATCTTAAAAAAAAAAAAGAAAGAAACACACACAGGGAACATAAGTTCCAAACATGGTGGCTTGTACTATATATGGGCTTTCTTATTTTTTTTTAAAGATTTTATCTATTTATTTGACAGACAGATCACAAGTAGGCAGAGAGAGAGGAAGGGAAGCAGGCTCCCTGCTGAGCAGAGAGCCTGATGTGGGGCTCGATCCCAGGATCCTGGGATCATGACCCGAGCCGAAGGCAGAGGCCTTAACCCACTGAGCTACCCAGGCGCCCCATCCACTTTCTTATTTTACCTAAGAGTAAGAATTTTTTCCTTTAAATTGGACAGCTATGAATAGAAGAAGGAAACTTGACTGTTCTCTTACACTATACACAAAGATAAACTCAAAATGGATAAACGACCTCAACATGAGGCAGGAATCTATCAAAATCCTAGAGGAGAACATAGGCAGTAACCTCTTTGACATCGGCCACAGCAACTTCTTTCAAGGCAGGTCTCCAAAGGCAAAGGAAACAAAGAGAAAATGAACTTTTGGGACTTCATCAAGATCAAAAGCTTCTGCACAGCAAAGGAAATAGTCAATAAAACAAAGAGGCAACCCACGGAATGGGAGAAGACATTCGCAAGTGACACTACAGCAAGGACTGATATCCAAGATCTATAAAGAACTCCTCAAACTCAACATTCAAAAAACAGATAATGACATCAAAAAATGGGCAGAAGACATGAACAGACACCTCTCCAAAGAAGACATACAAATCGCTAACAGACAATGAAAATGTTCATCATCACTAGTCATCAGGGAGATTCAAATCAAAACCACACTGAGGGGCATCTGGGTGGCTCAGTTGGTTAAGCATCTGCCTTTGGCTCAAGTCATGATCCCAGGGTCTTGGGATCGAGACCCATGTCAGGCTCCCTCCTTAGCAAGGAGTCTGCTTCTCCTTCTCCCTCTGCCTACCACTCTCCCTGCTTGTGCTCCCACTCTGTCAAATAAATAAATAAAATCTTTAAAAAGAAAAACTACATTGAGATATCACCTTACACCAGTTAGAATGGCAACGATGAACAAGAGAGGAAACAGCAAGTGTTGGAAAGGATGGGAGAAGGGAGAACCCTCTTCCACTGCTGGTGGGAATGCAAGTTGGTGCAGCCACTTTGAAAAACAGTGTGGAGATTCCTTAAGAAATTAAAAATAGAGCTACCCTATGACCCTGCAATTGCACTACTGGGTATTTACCCCAAAGATACAGATGCAGTGAAAAGAAGGGCCCTATGTACCCCAATGTTCATAGCAACAATGACCACAATCGCCAAACTGTAGAAAGAGCCAAGATGCCCTTTGACAGACAAATGGATAAAGAAGATGTGGTCCATATATACAAAGGAATATTATGCCTTCATCAGAAAGTGGTTTTATTTTTTATTATGATAACATTTAGTGACTGTAAAATTATTAGAGTTCAGATGTTAATAGACCAGATGTAAATATTGATAAATATATAAAAAGTGTATCTCTTGTTGAATTTAACTGGCTTATGTTTTATACACTTGTACAGAATTTTAGATGATTTTAAGGAATATCAAAAGTATGTGTACACACACATAAGCACGTGTGTGAACATATGCATGCACATGTGTGTGTTGTATGGACAGAAGGTTTACCCTAGTATGTTCATCCCATTTCTCGAAACAAAGCTTGGGTATAAATCTCAGCTCCTGACAGCCACTTCTTTGCAATCCTTTTTTTTTGTTATCAGTACAGCGTTTGTTCTATGACTATGACCTTGGCACATTTATCAGATACTGTGTCTTACACAGTATATCATTCACCCATCAAGCACTCACTAAATAAAACTAGATTAAAATAAATTAACCCTTGGTAATTTTCATTAGTTATTAATATATTACTATGTTGGGGGAGCCTGGGTAACAGAGTAAATTGGTTTTGGTGAAAGTTTTGGAAAATGCACTTTAACCCAAATGAAAAACATTTTACTGCTGAAATTTCAAATCTGTGGCCTGTTGATCAACAAGTATTTTATATATAGGAGCCTTCTCATTTTTTATCTCCCAGTAAAGTTAACCATGATATTTAGGTATCATGCCTATTATGTACATATAATTTTACATACATATTATGTAACAGCAAGTATTTTTGTATGACTTTAATTTGCATCACACATACATTACACACATGAAGTAACAGCACTAAAAATGTAAGAAGTAGCTTTTAGGTTTTCCTAACCTGAGATTTATGTCCTTGCATTTTTAGGGATCATGAGACTGCCTCACAGAAGGTATTGGCTTGTTTTTTTGTTTGTTTGTTTTTAAAGATTTATTTATGTATTTGAGAGAGAGCAAGCAAACAAGCACACAGAGGGAGAGGGAGAAGGAGAAACAGACTTCTCACTGAGCAAGGAGCCTGATCCCAGAACTCGGGATCATGACCTGAGTGGAAGTCAGTCGCTTAACTGACTGATCTTGAGTGCAACCAGCTTTGTGTTTAAAAGTCTAAACGCTTTTTTATTATTACTTTGATAATAATTTCAAATAGACCTAACAATTGTAATTTTTTTAAGTGTCACTATCATTGGGCCAAATAGACTAAAGTGTAGGTTTCTAGAAATATTTCTACCAAAAATATAATTTTACAAAGATGGGTAGAAAATATTTAATAGAATTGCTCTGAGTAATACTTTATGAAAAAACAGATGAAAGTCACTTCTCTGGTACCACATTATTTCATTAATTTAGATAAAATACTATGTGCCCTGCTAAACTTTTTTTTTAAAGAAAATTTTAGGTGGTGCATATACTCAGAAAATAGTCCAAATCATTCTTTGTTGACAGAGAAAAGTTTTAAGTTACTACGTACTATTGAACTAGGTTTAAATTTGAAATACCAGTACATTACTTCTTTCTCCTAGCACGCTAGGAGACTTATCTTACATGTTTATGTTTCATAGGTACAGGTTAAATACTTCTTTCCAAATTCAACTATAAACAATATTGAAATTGGTGCTTATAATTCTTATTCAAGTGGTTTATACTTTTCCGTGTTTTTTCATTAAAATATCTATTGCTCTGTGCATGCTCAAAATCTTTATTAATGGAACTTGATACTTTTCCAATTCGATCTTTTCATTCACTCTCTTACTGTCAAGATGCACAAAGAAAGATACATGTTGGTGTTGACTGTATTCTATTGCATGCATCAATCAGTTCAGCCACCTAGCATTAAACAAATCCACATTGAGATAAATTACATATAAAATCATTCCAGTACTTGCTGCAATTCATTTTTCCATCACCTTGAGAGGCAATGTGATGAGAAATGAGCTGACATGATTACCACTTCATTTTACCTCCCGCTTTGATTTACACTTAAATAAGAAACATTTCTTATTCCTACCAGTATGGCTATTTTTATTTAAGCAGAGTTGAGATATGAATCCTCTAACTATAAAACGTACATTGGTAAATCAAGGATCTATTATGTCTACTGGCCTCAGATTGCAATGCCGTTTGTAGTGCACCTGCCAGAGACGCACACTGTATTGGATCATAACGCTATGATTCAAATTAGATTAAATCAGGCACTATATTATCATCAGATGTTTTACATATTATATGGATTGGGAGCTTAAGAATTATTTTTTAGCATAAAGAATATTTAGTATAACATTTTATGAGTGCTACACAGATTATTTCACTAGGAGAGCAGTAAAACAGGTCTATGTCCGATGAAGCTGTGTATGCCATATTTTATGGAGAATCTTAGAAGGATTCCTTCTGGTAACTGATGATCATTATTCTAAAATGAATTACATTCTAATATATTTTCAAATAGGGCATTTTACCATATTCTTCTACACTTTAAAATAGGCAAGGTAAATACTGTTATCCAAAAAAGTGAGTTTTCTTTTTTTTCCCTTTTAAGATTTTTCTTATTTGACAGAGAGAGAGAAAGATCACAAGCAAGCAGAGAGGCAGGCAGAGAGAGAGGGGGAAGTTGACTCCCCACTGAGCAGAGAGCCCGATGTGGGCATCGATCCCAGGACTCTGAGATCATGACCTGAGCTGAAGGCAGAGGCTTAAACCCACTGAGACATCCAGGGACCCCAAAAGTGAGTTTTCTTATGACACCACATGGGCTAAATAGAAAGCAAACCACTTTTCAAAGAAATAAACTTTGAAAGAAAGCAAATAAAGAAAATAAACTTTTAAAAATATATATTTTATTTATTTATTTGACAGAGAGAGAGATTACAAGTAGGCAGAGAGGCAGGCAGAGAGAGAGAGGAGGAAGCAGGCTCCCTGCTGAGCAGAGAGCCCAATGCGGGGCTCGATCCCAGGACCCTGAGATCATGACCTGAGCCGAAGGCAGAGGCTTAACCCGCCGAGCCACCCAGGTGCCCCGAAAATAAACATTTTTATGTGTAACTCAGAGTTGCTGGAAGACACTCATATTCATGTTTTCCCTTGGCGGGGGGAAAGATTTGATATTAGTGAAACAACAGATTTCATCTTCAAGCATCTTCAAGATCAGAGGATGATGGGTAAGCTATTCAATGGTTCTTGTTTAGCTCCTCAAATATTTGGACTCCACCACAGTTTGGAGCTAAACATCCCCTCTTTCAATCTGGCTTGGGCTTTGAGAATCTCTGAAATGTTTTGCTAAGAAGGACTGAGGAATATATTCAAATCATATTCAATATGCATTTTAGTGTAGGTATAGGTCATTCTAAATATACATATACATTTATGATAAACAAAAGTCTGGGAAGATATAGATCAAAAATTAACACTGAGTATAGCTGCAGTGATTACAGATGTGTTTTCCTTTCTTGCTTTTATAAATGAGAGTCCTTTAAACAAAAACTTCATTCATTTATAAGTGTTTAGTAACAACTATTATATCGAAGCTATTGTTTTAGGTTCTGAATAGTGAACACAATAGTGTTTACTATGTTGGTTCAGTTAACACTGAACATAGTGTTTACTATGTTAATTCAGTGTTTACTATGTTGATTATAAAATTAGAGTAATTTCTATTTGAAAATATAAATTTGATATGGTGACAATTTTGTAGAATCTTGTACTTGAAAACCATGATTATTTCTGCATGATAAGAATAATTCTTACTTTATTCTTTCTGTGGTTGTTAAAAATGTTCCAAAATACAGTAAGACTATTATTACAAAAAAATCAAAAACTGTCTTAAAACCTTACATTCATCTCAAAATCACGGTTTACATTTGCCTCTTCCAATTGTTTTATCATCTGTCCTCAAAAACCTCTCATTCTGGAAATATTACCACCTTGACAACCATGTTTTTCTTCCTCACTATTTTCCATGGTTAGTGTCTTTTTGATTTTTTAAAGCTCAATTTCTGCCTCATTTACAATAAGTACATTAATACATTATTTTTTTACTAAATAATTTAAATTTTGCTTTTTATCTTATATTCTTTTCCTCTCATCTCTGTTCTTATGAATTTTTACTTGAATTTCATGAATTTGTGTTCTACTATGAACTTAGAAAGGAACTTAAAAAATGAACTTGTTTTTATTTAAATTCTAGCTACTTTACATACAATGTAATATTAGCTGCAGGTGTAAAATATAGTGATTCAACACTTCTGTGGAATACCCTGTGCTCATCCTGACAAGTGCCCTCCTTAATCCTCATCACCTATTTCATCCATCCCCACTTGTAACCATCCATTTTTCTCTATAGTTAAGAGTCTGTCTCTTGGCCTTTCTCTCTCCTTTTCTTTTGCTCACTTGATTTTTAAATTCTACACATGATTGAAATCATATGGTTTTTGTCTTATTCTGACTGCCTTATTTTATTTAGCATTATGTATTCTAGCTCCATCCACATCACTGTGAATTGCAAGATTGCATTTTTTGTGGCTGAGTAATATTCTACTGTATATTACTCAGCCATAAAAATAATGGAATTACACACACACACACACACCACCCCTTCATCCATTCATCAATGCACAGACAGTTGGACTGTTTCTGTAATTTGGCTCTTGTAGATAATGCTCCACATATCCCTTTGCACTGGTATTTTTGGATTCTTTAGGTAAATACTTAGTAGTAAAATTGCTGAATTGTACAATAGTTCTATTTTTAACTTTTTGACCAAACTCCACACTGTTTTCCAGAGCTGCCTCACCATTTTACACTCCCACCAACAATGCAAGAGGGTTTCCCTTTCTTCATATCCTTGCCAACAGCTGTTATTTCATCTGTTCTTGATGTTAGTCATTCTGATAGGTTTGAGTTGATAACTGATCATAGTTTTGCATATCCCTAATCATCAGTGATGTTGAGTACCTTTTCATGTGCCTGTTGGCCATTTGTAGGTCTTCTTTGGAAGAAGGGCTGTTCATGTCTCCTGCCCATTTTTAAATTAGATTATTCATTTTGGGGTTTTGAGTTAAGTTCTTTATATATTTTGGATACTAACCATTTATCAAATATGTCACTTGCAAATATCTTATCCTATTCTGTAATTTGCCTTTAGTTGTTTCCTTCACTGTGCAGAAGCTTATATTTTAACAACATACTTGATAATGACATGCAAAAGAATGAAAGTGGGCCATTTTCTTATGCCATACACAAAAATTAATTCAAAATAGGTTGAAGACCTAAATGGGAGACATAAAAGCATAGGAGAACTATGGAAGTACTATAGGAGAACTCAAGAAGTAAACTCTGACATTGACTATAGCAACTTCTTTCTAGATTTGTCTCCTGAGGCAAGGGAAACAAAAGTAAAAATAAAACAATGGGACTTCACCAAAATAAGTGGTCTTCTGATTATTAATAAACTGTCTTTTCTGAAGTATGGCCTGGCTCCCTCTTTTCAGATTGACCGGTCTTTTTACTGGTCAGTCAGATATACCACCATGTCCTTTATATGTTTGTTGTTGTTTTTTGGTGATTGTCCCTTTTTTGATTTGCACTGTATATACTCAGAATAATTTGATTATTCTTTATATACTCAGAATAATTTGATTAATATATATTTGGCAAGATATAAGAATTGTCCACTCAATGACCTCCTATAAGATGACCCATTCCCATTTTTACTCTAATAGCAGGAATGAATGTTTATATGGAGTGGCCCCAAACATACCAACTCTGTATTTTTTTCAGTGTCTATTAGATTCTGTTGGGAAGACTTACTGCCTGATTCCTTAGAAAACATAAACCTGTATTTCTCACTATACATGTTACATGGTTTTTCTTCTTCCATTCCCAACAGTTTGCTCAAATAAACTAGAATTTTGAGGACACAGTTAGGGGTGGCTAAAATACGCATAGTGGGTATTTCAGCACAAGTACTGATATGCTGATTTTTTTTTTTTCTTTTCAGCGTAACAGAGTTCATAGTTTTACACCACACCCAGTGCTCCATGCAATGTGTGCCCTCCACAATACCCACCACCTGGCTCCCCCAACCTCCCACCCCCCGCCCCTTCAAAACCCTCAGGTTATTTTTCAGAGTCCATAGTCTCTCATGGTTCATCTCCTCCCCAATCTCCCTCAACTCCCTTCTCCTCTCCATCTCCCCATGTCCTCCGTGTTATTTGTTATGCTCCACAAATAAGTGAAACCATATGATAATTGACTCTCTCTGCTTGACTTATTTCACTCAGCATAATCTCTTCCAGTCCCGTCCATGTTGATAAAAAAGTCTGGTATTCATCATTTCTGATGGAGGCATAATACTCCATAGTGTATATGGACCACATCTTCTTTATCCATTCGTCTGTTGAAGGGCATCTTGGTTCTTTCCACAGTTTGGCGACCATGGCCATTGCTGCTATAAACATTGGGGTACAGATGGCCCTTCTTTTCACCACATCTGTATCTTTGGGGTAAATACCCAGTAGCGCAATTGCAGGGT
>PISX010021660.1:0-33258 GCA_004024625.1 Mellivora capensis
TGTTTTGTTGACTGTCTCCTTTGCTGTGCAGAAGCTTTTGATCTTGATGAAGTCCCAAAAGTTCATTTTTGCTTTTGTTTCCTTTGCCTTTGGTGACATATCTTGAAAGAAGTTGCTGTGGTTGATATCGAAGAGGTTACTGCCTATGTTCTCCTCTAGGATTCTGATGGATTCCTGTCTCACATTGAGGTCCTTTATCCATTTCGAGTTTATCTTTGCAACACTGACTTTCTAATCTGCTTTGTCCTATGTGCTGTGCCCTCTCTTACTCCAAAAAACACAAGAATGACTTTTGTTCAAGTACAGAGTGGGAAGTGAGGTTTTTATAGATCCACAAGGATCGTAGAAGAATGAACTATGTAAACTTATGAAATCCTACCCTCCATACCAAAAACCAGGGAGTTGCTCAGAAAATAAAATATGAAAATACATAGCTTGCAGATATTAAATTAGCTACCAAACTTACTATACATGATTTTTTGGTCTACAGTGTATCTATTGCCTTCTATAAGACAAATATAAGACATAAACTCATGAGATTAAATAAAGTAGAAGAAGAAATGAAAACAACACCTGTGCTCTCATGTCTTTCATTTTCCTACTCAAAACTGCTGTGTTGCTAGAGATTTGCCATCTCTTCTGGTGTGGCCATTCATTCCCACAAGGGCCAGCATTCATTCAGCTTGATGAATCTGCCCCAAACCTTCTTTGTGTCTTGATATATACATCAGGAATATCCAGCTCCCTAGGAAGCTGTCTCAAACCTGTTCTGGACTGCTTACCAGTCAGGGAACAACATAATTTCCACTCGCTTTTCTCCTTATTACATAAAGCATGAGATACTGTTGCGGATGCTTCTGAACAGCCAAGACTCACCACTGTTGGTTAGAATAGCATAACTATTCATTTCTAAAGAAAATGGTTTATTGCCACTTAACTATGCTCCTCACTCTGCAGTTATGTTTTCTTTCTCTTTCAGCCAATTTATTCCTTTTGCTATATTCTTTTTTTTTCCAACACAACTTAACCAACTTTATTCCTTTTTCTATATTCTTTTTTTTAAATTTATTTTTATTTCTTTTCAGCATAACAGTATTCATTGTTTTTGCACCACACTCAGTGCTCCATGCAATATGTGCCCTCCCTAAAACCCACCACCAGGCTCCCCTAACCTCCCATCCCCCGCCCCTTCAAAACCCCTCAGGTTGTTTTTCAGAGTCCATAGTCTCTCATGGTTCACCTCCCCTTCCAATTTCCCGCAACTACCTTCTCCTCTCCATCTCCCCATGTCCTCCATGTTATTTGTTATGCTCCACAAGTAAGTGAAACCATATGATAATTGACTCTCTCTGCTTGACTTATTTCACTCAGCATAATCTCTTCCAGTCCCGTCCATGTTGCTACAAAAGTTGGGTATTCATCCTTTCTGATGTGGTCCATATACACTATGGAGTATTATGCCCCCATCAGAACGGATGAATATCCTTTTTCTATATTCTTAATGATAGCTTGGATTCCCTAAACTCTTGAGATTTTTTTTTCTTCTTACTGGCTTCCCTTCTGAATTAGTTTTTTTTTTAATCCCCTCTAAAAATGCTTATCTTCTCTAATAAGTTGTATCATAGAAAAGAGTATTTCAAGCCTTTTCACTTTCACATCTAGCCAAGAAAAACAATTTATGTTTATATTACACATGATTGGTAACCATCCAGACAGAAGGACAAACAAAACAAACATGCCCACGTCACTCCAAATAGTTCCCTTAGTGTCCTTATATCCAGAAATTTTTCCCGGCAAGCTGCTGAGTTCCGGGAAGCATTTCTTTTCATTTTCTGGCTGATCCCCTTGTCCCCACCTCTCTATTTTGTTAATCTTTTAGGAAGTGGAGCATAATGCTGGAATGAACCACCTTAATATCAAACAAAGCTTCCTTTAGCAAATATGTTAGAACACAGATACTCAATATACTTGACAGCAATGTTTAAAATTATTTCTATCCCATTTACTCATTCCTTTTGCTTTGTCTGTTTCCTCAACTTGTAGGCCCAATGATGTTGAGGCTAAGGCATAAGGATAAGGGCTGGAAAAGTCAAGTATCATTTTAAACCTGGCTAATTTTGAGAATGAGTACAGAAGAAAAGTTAAGAAGATACTATTTTTATTGGGGTGGGACTAATAATGTGGTTGACTTTTATGAAGATACTGAGTTAAAAGTGAGAGCAGTTTTCTATACCTTGTTCCTAAATTTGGCATATACAAACCACTGTGTGATCTGAATCTATAATGAAATTCTAGCTGTGCTAGATGTGTAGAATTAACAAAATTGTTAATAAAAAATAATTTTGCATAGCATCACAGCATTTCAGAATGTATCAGACTTCTAAAAATATGGTGATAATGTATTTTACTTTTTAAATATTTAGTATTTACATTGAACACTCTGAACACTGGGAACACCCAGTGTTAAAGAAGAATATCCGTAAGTGTCACTTGAAGCATACTCACATGTGCTCCTCTGGCACTGCTCCCCTCTTTAATCTACTGTCTAAAATTACATCCTGGAATTTCATCATTATGACAACCTGATCACAATACTGAGATTTTCAAAAGATGTAGCAAGTCAGAATGCTCTGGTCTGACTATGATGGTATGCAGGGCTTAAATTTTACTAGCGAGAATGATATTAAGACACATATTGAAGCATAATTATTATTTACACTTATTACCTTCCCCTATTGATAAAAATGGAACCACTGAACTCTATGAATGTATTGTGGAAGTGAGAATTCTTTGGTTTCACGTGGACAGATAGTTTCTTGTTTCTCTTTCCTTCTCATTGTTTTTCATTTTGAATTTGCTTATTATTATGACTCCCTAGCATCATAAAATATTGAGAGATAACAGTAATATATTTTATCCAATAGCTTCTCAATCATATTATTGCTATTATCAACTACTTATAAAGGCATAGCTTAGTTGTGACAAAAATCTTGAGAATTAAGATTATTTTATTCATTGATGCCAATAGTTGTTATGAGGTCTTTGACTACTTTTCATCTACCTTTTAGTAAAATCGGGGTATTTAATGAAATAGTTTATTGAATTTTTAATGACACCTAATAATTCAATCCATAAGTCACTGTTTACATCTTGAGTCCTAGCCTGATTTTAAGAAAGGGAGCAGAAATTGTGCTATTTAAAACCAAATGATGTGTTGTTCTGAAAATTTAGAATGAAGTAAAATAATCATAAATCATTCATAATTTATTAGAATTAAATATAAAATATTTTCATGGTTAAAACTAATTTTAATGCTCCACATTCTTCAAATACAAACAGAATCAAAAGGTTTTCTTTCCTTTTAATTAAGATGTATTTGCTATTTATACTTGATATTAACTTCTGAAGTTCAGAAATTAGAGCCATTTTCCTTAATTTGTGTCCTCAAATTACACTAGGATTCTATACATTCTGACAATATTTCATAAATACTTAAAAAGATTAATATTCATTCCTTTGCATTTCCTTCATAGACCTCAGTTTTTATTAGCAGCTCTAGAACTCTCAACTGGATGACCTCTGGCTAGTGCTAAGCATAGTATACTGGGAAAAGGGCCTCTATATGCAGCATATATGTGAAACAGATGACAAAAATTAGCAGGCTATATTAATCCTGATGAAGTGGGTTTCAATTTTATTCTCCAGATAGGAAAAATAAAGCAAAAAGAATAAATAAGAGGATGAAGCAAAACCATGGAATAAAAAAATAAGATTTTACCTTAATTCAGTAAATATTTTGGAAAACAGCTTTTGGAGACTTGATTTTATGCAGATAATTTTCACTTGGAATTTTTTTTGCATCATGTTAGGCACAGGAAAGAGAATGTCTCATGGCTGCACCTTCATGTTGAAAGTATAATTAATAGCAGTTGTTTAAAAAGGTTCACTAAACTTTTAATTCCTACATTTAAATGTTTTAAATAATTTTAAATGTTTTTAAAAATTTCTCGAGATTTTACTGTATTTATGTGAGTCATTAAAATATAGCACCTAAGGAAAAGATACATAATAAACGATAATAGGTTATAAATAATGGGTTAGTATTCTTATGGTAACCATGTTTTATAAAAACAATTTCAACAAAGATTAAAAATTAGAAAGGTATAAAGTTATACAATATCATATGAGCAGGATTCATAATTTGTTTTTTTTAAGATTTTATTTATTTATTTGAGAGAGAGAAACAGCACATGCAGAGCAGTGGGGGAGGGATGGAGAGAGAGAATCTCAAGCAAATTCCATGCTGAGTGTGGAGCCCCACCCTGGGGTTCTATCACATGACCCATGAAATCATGACCTGAGCTGAAACCAAGAGTTGGATGCCTAACTGACTGAGCCACATAGGTACCCCCATAATTTGATTTTAAATTGTCTTTTTATATATCAAAAAACTCAATATAAGTTTAAAATATTTAATCTTTTTTAAGGCAGTAGGTTCTATTACCATCATTTAAAATTGCTAAAAAAATTGTTTTAAATGGATCTTATTCAATTTCAGTAAATTCAAGAGATTTTCTGTTAGCAATGATTTTTAACATAAAGTTTAAGAGAAAAGTAAAGATGTTAGCTTATTATATACTTTCATAGTATTATATAATGATTAAGAGCCAGATTGTATGGCTTCAAATTTCACTTCTGCCATTTACCAGTTGAGAGAATTTGGGCAAATTAAACTTCTCTATGTGTGGGCCTCTTGATCTATAAAACTGGAATAATTAGAGTACTTATTTCATAGCCTTGGTGATAAGAAGGTGAGTTAATATATATATAGAAGCCTTGGAATAATTCTGAGAATGTGGTGTAAGATCAATAAACATTAGCTGTTGTCATGATGATTATTACAGTAAATTAGAAATGTAATTCTCGGGAAAGAAAAGCTAAATTCGAATATTTACCTATTTCTTTGAATCTGGGTATCTTTTTCTATTAAAAAAATCAATAGTTTGCACTTCCCATATTTAATAAGGGCTACTCTGGTCTTTGTGTGTTATGGGTAGGTGGCTTCAGTTTGAGTTAATAATCAGATTCATAATTTTAATAACTTCTAACTGAAAAAAGGATAAGAACAAATGGTCATTCTTGGGTAATCTGCAAAGCTGAGTGAATAACTGACTTATCTTTATGTGATCTCTTCCAGATATCATGGAAATCAGGACAGTGGCAGTTGGAATTGTGGCAATCAAAGGGGTGGAAAGTGAATATTATCTTGCAATGAATAAGGAAGGAAAACTCTATGCAAAGGTATTGATAATTGATAGTTTAGACTTAATTTTTTGAACTTATTTTTGTCAAAATATCTTGCCTTTTCTTTTCCTTTTTTTTTTTTAGAGAGGGACAGAAAGAAAAAGAGAGAGAGAGAGGCGGCAAGGGAGAGGCAGAGGGAGTGGGAGAGAGAGAATCCTAAGCATAGGCTCCACACTGAGCACAGAGCCCAGTATGGGCCTGATCCCATGACCCTGAGATCATGACCTGAGCCTAAACCAAGAGTTTTACTTTTAACCAACTGAGCTACCCAGGTGCCCCAAACAAAACATCTTGCCTTTCTGAAAAGAAAAGGTGAAACTAATTTCTTTCCAATTATATAATTTAATTATTTCATTAAAACACTTTCTATTCAAGCATTGAGAAAAACATTTTTTGCTTAAGCTCTCCAGGCTTGGATGTCTTCATTTGTGAAATGAGTTGGATTAACCGACCGACCTCCCAGGATACTTCCATCTCTGAAATTCCATGTGCATTTTAGATACTTAAAATATAAAATTTCATTCTGAGAATAATAAAGCTCTTTTTGTTAAAGTTCACCCAATATGTACATTGCTGACATGAAAATTCTTGGGAAAAATATTCAGACATTTGTTTATCAACATCAATCTCAAAATCATGGGCTTTGAACTGTGAGCATTCATGTTGTTCCCACTTTATTACAATGTGAAATATGTAACAGTTCATCCCACCACAAAAAAATATAATCAACTTTCATTTGTATTCCCACAGCCCAGCAATCATGATTAACTGGCACAGGCATATTATATAATAATATAGGTTTAACTGACTGAATGAGTAGTTGGATGGATGAACAAATAAACCTAATTTTCTATCACAATTGCAGGCAGTTTAGTAGTAAATGAAGAAAGATGTGAAATATGTCCTTTGATTGAGGGAGGCAGATGCTCTGCTAATCATATCAAGTCTCATCAGTTAGGGAATGAGTGACTTGGGCATGGTAATATGAGAGATGCTAATTAGAGTGAAATAGCTCCTAACACTAAAGATTAGCAATAACCAATGGCCAAAAAGTTAAACATTTGAAAATATGTTGCATAACTAAATATGTGTCATTTTATCTTTTAAAAAATTTTTAAGATGTCTATTTCTTTTGCAAATGCTAATTTATATCTAACAAACTGTAGTAGGTCCACTCATAAAAAGAAAAGCCATATATGATTTAATTTTACTAAATACTACTGCTTACTATTTGAGTCCCTCTAAAAATAATCTGGATAATGTTGTTTGTTGTTTTAACAGAAAGAATGCAATGAAGATTGCAACTTCAAAGAATTAATTCTGGAAAACCATTACAACACATATGCATCAGCTAAATGGACACACAGCGGAGGAGAAATGTTTGTTGCTTTAAACCAAAAGGGGGTTCCTGTAAGGGGGAAAAAAACGAAGAAAGAACAAAAAACAGCCCACTTTCTTCCTATGGCAATAACATAATCATATATGGTATATAAGAAACCAGTTCCAGCAGGGAGATTTCTTTAAGTGGACTGTTTTCTTTCTTTTTCTTTTTCTCTTTTCTTTTCTTTCTTTCTTTTTTTTTTTAAGTAACCAAGAAAGGCTGGAAAACTACTGAAAAACTGATCAAGCTGGACTTGCGCATGTATGTTTATTTTAAGAGACTGCATTAAAGAAAGATTTGAAAAAATATACACAAAAATCAGATTTAGTAACTAAAAGTTGTAAAAAATTGTAAAACTGGTTGTACAATCATGATGTTAGTAATAGTAATGTTTTTTTTTTTTTAAATTAATTTACCCTTAAGAGTATGTTAGATTTGATTATCTGGTAATGATTATTTAAATATTCCTATCTGCTTATAAAATGGCTGCTATAATAATAATAAGGCAGATGATGTTATAAAAGATATGTCAGACCTAAAGGCTGCTGGAATGATTTGTCAGATAATCAAGCCAATACAAACTATGGAAGATGAGCAGTATTTGAAAGTTTTTTTTAGTGAAAAATTATAATCCACTTAAATTCTAATCAGAAAAGAAAGAATATTCTCAAGAATTCTAGTATGTAATGGAATCAAATAGGTAGTTTTACAAAAGTAAAATATTAGAAAATGCTTGTACCTATTAACAAGAAGAAAATTCCCAATGCTGCTCAAACTGAAAGGATAATGGCTTAAAGGATGTTTTCAAAAATCTTGTATATAAAATAGCAATAATGATGACAATACTGTATTTCATCTCACTTGGCACAAAATAACATCTTATAATCCCTAAAAGTAAAATTGAGAAATCTTTAAGTTTTTTCAAGTAACATAATCTTTTGTATAATTCATATTTGGGAATATGACTTTTAATAATGTTTTTCCCATAAGTAATCATGCTTTTTCTCTGTGGTTATAGCATTAAACTCTATTTTAAGTTGTATTTGAACTTTATTGTTTTGTTATTTAAGTTTATGTTATTTATAAAAAAAAACCCTTAATAAGCTGTATCTGTTTCATATGCTTTTAATTCTAAAGCAATAACAAAACCGTCTGGCTCAACTGCAAGTTACCCTTCCCCCTCATGACCAACACCAAGTCTTGTACGTAGCACTTGGGCCAGCAAATCCTGGATGGCAGACAAAAATGACAGCCCGTAGAGATTCTTACAATAGATGTTGCACAGGGAACAATACAAAAATGTAAAATATATTAGGCCACATATTGTTGTCAATTAGATTGGATCATATAAGTAAAAACACTGCAGATACAAGAACTTAAAGGATTTTAAAGTTAGAATATACTTGAGTTCATGAGTAGAAAAGTGCCATACTTTTAAAATATGCATACTTAGAGTTAGTATTTTCTAATGTCTAGAAATTTCTGCCACTCAAAATATTGCCACATAGAAAGTTCATTTCCTGATAGATGGCAAGAGCATAATGCCCAAAACAGAACATATAATTAGGGATTTGAGGAACTGAATATCATGAAAGTTTGAGGTGAGGCTACAGGTAATAGGCTTATCTGTAAGAAAAAGATAAATTCCACTTCATAATTCTTGGATTGGCAGATTTGGTAGCACTTTATGTGTTCACCAGTTGGAGGCCAACATTTATCTAAATTAAATTTAGATACTATTGGAATACTTATCATTGTGGGTTTTTTTTAATTTTTAAATTTTTTATAAACATATAATGTATTTTTATCTCCAGGGGTACATGTCTGTGAATCTCCAGGTTTAGACACTTCACAGCACTAACCAAAGTACATACCCTCCCCAATGTCCATTACCCCAACCGCCCTTTCCCGACCCCCCTCCCCCCAGCTCCCCTCAGTTTGTTTTGTGAGATTAAGAGTCACTTATGGTTTGTCTCCCTCCCGATCCCATCTTGTTTCTTTTCTTCTTTTCCTACCCTCCCCAACCCCCCATGTTGCATCTCCACTTCCTCATATCGGGGAGATCATATGATAGTTGTCTTTCTCCGATTGACTTTTAATTTCAAAATATTCCTCATCAAGTCCCTTTATTTTATATAAATATTATTGACTAATACATTTATAGGCAAAAGTTACATAAAAAGGCTAAATCAACAGGAACAACAGATTCATTTGATCTTCTTGCAGCTCATCTATATGTCCAAGTGGCAGGAAGCTAGAAAGAACTGCCCTTCCTCAGATATACTCTGGGACATGCTATGATTGATATTCTGAACTGCTCTCTGATTCACAGGCCTTGCTAGGCTAGGTTCCTAGATCAGGTTTCTATGGCTGAGGTCTTGTGAAAATATCAAGGGCAGAGGAGAAACTATGTGTTTCCTTAGTGCTTAGCAGAGTGTCTAACCATAATCAATTTTTATATGAATTCATTCAATGTTTGAGTATTAAAGAAAATTCAGACTAAGACTAATCTTTCTTCATTTTTAAAAGTTAGGGCAAAACATGATGATATAAAATTTGAACAGAGACAGTATATATATATATACACACAATCAAATTACACAGCAATGCTAATTAAGCACACCAAATTTAGCAGTAGATCCAATCTGGTAGTGTTTCTAAAAACACTTCTAATTCATTTTTTATCTTCCCCCCTTTTAAAAATTTATCATGGAAATTTTAGAAAATAAAATCAGTACTAGTTACATACATTTAGAATTCTGGAATCTTAAAACTGTCTCTTGTATTCATCTGTAGACAAAGAAACTGAGATTGTGATACATCCATAGTAGCTGGTTAGGTACAAAGAGGTCACAAAAGTCTAGGTCACTTAGCATGTATTTCCTACCCTACATTATTAGGATTATTAGCTAGTAGTTTCCTTCTTTAAAAAAATTTCTATTGAGGGGTGCCTGGGTGGGTCAGTTGGTTGTGTCCAACTCTTGATTTGGGCTTGGGTCATGATCTCAGGGTTGGTATTGGAGCCACACATCAGGCTCCATGCAGGGTGTAGAACCTGTTTAAGATTTTCTGTCTCCCTTTGCCCCTGCCACCACCCCCTCATGTTTGCTCTCTCTCTCAAAACAATTTCTTTTTTTATTGAGATATGATATTTATGTTTGTATGCAAAGGCAATGTATGTTTTGGCATTCACTTCTTATACAATAATTAGTCTATACTGTGATGATTTGTCTCAAGAGGAGGAAAGAGATGATACAAATTCTAATCCTGTTTCCTATTCTACTCTTACATGTACCCATTTATTTACAAATGGGGAGCAGTAAGCAAAATGTCCATATAAATGGAGTAAACTTTTCTAAAATGTTCTTTGAAAGGGAAAATTGGTTAAATTCATAGGTTTCCATCAAGGAAGGAAAAAATTAAATGAAACAATATAAACTGTTAACAAAAGAAGTAATAAAAAGATATTTTAATGCAATTAGTGAACTAAAACATTTTTTTGTTAAAAAAAAAGCCATAGTATAAATTATCAGCCTTTGAGTTGGCTATAAATTGACCTAATGATAAGAGAGAAGAGATGCTGGCGATAAATTCTTAGTTTCTATTTTTTAGAGTTTGCTCCTCGGGTTCTCTAGAGTTACAAAGAACATACAGATGGACTACAAGACCAACTGTAGGAAAAGCAATTCTATAATCACAAATGCACTAAATCAGTGTCTCTCAAAATTGTCTACTGAAATAACAATAATAGTAGAAGTAAAGAATGAGGGTCTAGGGAATAATGTAAAGGTGGCAAACAAAATTTCTTGAAAATCTTTTTTCTCTTAAAACTCATGTGATTTTTGTATTTTATTTCATAATGTATTTGTGTTTGCACTAATATAAAATTTACAGCAATAAACAAAAGTGATATATCAGAAAGATTTACAAGGTTTATCATGCAGTTTCATTTATATCGCTACCCTATTGCCATATACCTGGACATGAATAAGACACAGGAGATCCATACCCTTTATTATCCAACGTTACACATAGATGACACATGGCCAAAGAAAATAAAAACTTTATCTAAAGTTCACTATGGATAGGAATGATATTAAAAATATTTAATGACCAGTATGAATGGTTACAGGTCAATTAGAATATGCCACTTATCTATCAGAACAGATACAGGCCACTGCAACTGACTTGTGGGTATCAGATGATTATCAGCTGTGACTATTTCTATGACTACTCTAAAACAGTTTTCAGAGAATATCTTTTAATTGGTCTCTATGATTTGAGTTCTTCATGTGCATCTTAATATGAAATAGTTCATTAAAATTTATAACTGTTTCAGCATTGTTGTCAGGCTACTCTTTGTTCGACTTCTGTATTTATTCAACAAAGCTGCTGCTTTCAATGAGGTTGATGTTCCTTCAGGCCACATTTACTCCCATTCATCCTATAACTTTAAATGGTTTGTTAAGAAAATGCACTTTCTCTTAGGCTGAGGAGACTTGGCAAGAAGCAAAAAATAATAAAATAAAATAAAATAATAAAAGAAAATAATAAAAAAAAATAAAGTCCAACTCTCTTCCCCCAAATCCTTGTATTTACTCTCCCCTGAGTACATTTCTTCTTACATGTTCCTTTTACTTCCTGATAATTATGTGGTTCCAGTTTCCACATCCTCATCATTGAAATTATGAGAACCTATACAAACTTATTTTCTTTCCTATCACCAGAACTTACAACAACTGAAATATGAGATAAATAATAATATTTAGCTTACAGATGGGAGGACTTTCTTCTTGATAAATCCAGCCATGTGTTAGTTATAGATTGTTATTTAACAAATTATTTTAACACTTAATGGCTTAAAACAGCAAATATTTATTGTCTCATGTTTTATGTGGTCAGGAACCTGGACATGGGTTGGCCAGTACTCTCTAGTTAGAATCTCTCATAAGGCTACAATCAAGGTGTTGGCCAGGGCTATGGACATCTATTATTTCAATGCTTAGCTTAGAAATGGATTCACCTTGGGTCCTCACTGGTTGTTGGCTCAAAATATCACTTTCTTACCACATGAGCCTCTCTATAGCACCATTTAAACCATGGCAGTTTGTTTCCTAAACAGCAAGGAACCAGACAGAATGCCCAAAATGGAAGCCACAGTATTTTTAGAACCTAATCTTGAGTGATATCCCATTACTTCTGCCTATACAAGGTAAGGAAATTACACAAAGGCATAAATACCAAAAAGCAGGGATCATCAGTTACCATCTTAAAGGCTGCCTAACACAAATAATAAGTGTGTTAATATACTATAATTATATATATATATATATATATATTATATATATATATATATATATAATATATAATATTATATATAATATTATATATTAATTATATAATTATTATTATTATATAATAATATATATAATAATTATAATAAAATTATATAATATTATATATTATATATTATATATATATAATATATATAATATAATATAAAATAATAAAAAAAAGAAATTTTAAGGTCACTGCCACAAGACAGGATTCTTTAGGGCCTAATAAGAATAATTCACAGCTTTTCTTGGAGAGCCATTCAGCAGAGAAAAATCAACATATTCTCTGTGGCAACATTCTTGATACTTTCTGAGGGATACTGTATAGCCCATTCTTGTAAAGGTAATTAAGAAAAGGTTGGAACCACAGTTTAGACTGCATATTAGCTTGAGTTGTGCCTCTTTAGAACTCCTAATACAGCTGGAAAACTAACAGTATCACTTTTCCTCTATATGAAGGATATGACCCAGCCTTCAGACCCAATCTGATGATAATCCTCCCTTCTACTCCCCTACCTCAAGAGAGTAAAATCATATATACCAGCTGAAACCTCCTTGAGCCATAGAGAGTCTTATTCTAGATGGCAGAGCATATCAATCACAAGTTGCACATGACCATGTGAGGATAAGAAGACCTAAAAAGACAAAAGACTTGAAAAACAATCCATTTTAATGCTAGATGCATATTGGAATCACCTGGGATTTTTTTTTTTTTTTAAGAAAATGAGGCCTAGCCCCCAGCCCAGGTCAATTGCATCAGTATATCTGGGATGGGACACAGGCAATGATATTTTTAAACCTCCCCAGGAGATTCTAAGGTACCTATGCATTTGAGAACCAATTGGCTAAATGGGGTGGTGGGGGTGAGAGTGAGAAAGGAAATCCCTTTAGGATTTATACCTGGTTCTTAATTTTTGTTTCTTCCTTAAACACTCTGAAAAGCCTTATGTTGCTTCCCATCTTAATTCCATATTTTCCAATATGATTTCAAAGTCTACAGTGCTTCTTGGATCCCTGGTTTTCCTAGATGCCTTTACATCTTTGCTACTCATGATTGAGGCTAAAAGGAAATGCAAGCACTAGAAAGAGAGCTATAATTGTTTTTGCATTCAGACAATTATGAGGTATAAACTATGCAAAGGGTACTCCCACATATACCATAGTCCTTTTCAAAGTCCTTGTTCAAAGCTGTAATTGTTTCCCATATTACTCAAGACAGAAATCAAAGTTTTTAGAGTTGCCTATGGAGTGGCAATGGAAAAGGTCAGTGATTAAAAACTTAGATGTTAAATTAGGTGTGGGCA
This sequence comes from Mellivora capensis, assembly GCA_004024625.1. Taxonomy (NCBI): domain Eukaryota; kingdom Metazoa; phylum Chordata; class Mammalia; order Carnivora; family Mustelidae; genus Mellivora; species Mellivora capensis. The sequence goes on from PISX010021660.1 coordinate 13,326, forward strand.
AGACAACAGGGAAAAATAATAATCCAGAATTATGCATGAAGATTCCTTGGCAGTATCATTGAATTCTCTGTACACTGTAGGCAATATTTAGTGGGCATGATAATTATTAGAATCATACTCAGAGTTCATAGCCCCACATAAAATCTGATAAATGAATGCACATTGTTATGTCTGAAGTAAAAAAAAAAAAGATTGAAGGCATGCATATATCAATTTAACAAAATGTTTCTATTAATCAATCAATTCATGGATCTGACAGTCTGGATAAATGAGAAGACCTCTATTTTACTTCTCCTTATTTAATTGATCTATCATTGATTATTTTGGTTGTTTCAAACTTTCCACTAACAGAAATATGAATCTTCTTGTTATATACTTTCTATTTCTGATTATATTTTTTTTTCAAAGACTTTATTTGAAAGAAATCGAGCAAGTGAGAGAGAGAGAGAGCACACAGAAATGGGGGTGAGGGAGAGCCAGAGGGAGAGGGACTAACAGACTCCTCGCTGAGCAGACAGCCCCATACAGGACTCAATCCCAGGACTCTGGGACCATGACCCGAGCAGACAGCAGACACGTAACTGACTGAGCCACCATGCACCCCGGATTGTTTTCTTAAGATTATTACAAGAAATAAAATTGTTAGACCAAAAAAAATCATGTAAGAATGCAAATTGGAAAACTGATTTTCAGAAAGCTTTTTCCAAATATATACTCCAACCAACAGTGTGTGGAAGTAGATAAACATTCTCTCTAATATTTACACTCAAAATTTATTCAGCTTTTATTCTTGTCTCTACTTCACCAAAACCCAGAAAACTTCTTTTTCAACATCTTTAGATGTATCTCTTTCTTGATCCTTCTACAACCTCATGACCTCATGTCTAGAGTTAAGCAATAGTTCCTTAATCATTCTTCTGTCTCAAGTTCTTCCACATCTCAGATGCTACCTAATTCCTAATCTTCCTAAAATACTACTTTGACTATGTCAGTTGCCAGCTGAAGAATCCATGTTCTATATTGCCTATTGGATTTAAATTCTTTAAAATATCATCCAAAGCTGTCAAACAATTAGCTCTACCTTACTTGTTCAATCTTCTCACTGCTCAACACAAACTTTATAATTTCCTTAGTCCACTGTGTTTATCCCATGGTCTGTCTCTCCTCACCAATCCATAAGTTTTATAAGGAAAATGATCTTGGGTTTTTGTTCACTTATGTATTCCAAGCACCTTTGAAAGCCTCTGGCATAGAGTAAGCACTCAGTAAATATTCACTAAATAAAAAGTTAAACCAATTCCAATTCAGTGACAGAATAATGAGCGTACATCACTATAAAGCATGATTCCACTATTTAAGGAAGATACAAATGTAATTGTTACAAATGCATAGAAACATACCACCTTGTTTTGTTCAAATCAATGACTAAATCTCTCAGAAGAGTTCAAATCCCTGTTATTCACTTCACCTTAGCATGGCCTTTTCATGTCTCTCAATAAAGAATGTTAATGCATTTCATGATACAATGAGAATCCACCTTTTTTTTCCCCATGCTATTCTGCACCTCTGACAACTACTACAAACCAACAAATTAATGTATCTGGGGGAGGCATTTGCCAGTCACCCTGTGACAGACCACAGAAGATAATCTTAAAAGCTAAATTAGTATTTAGAAAGTTGTTTGGTCGGGGCACCTGGGTGGCTCAGCGGGTTAAAGTTGCTTGGTAACATGGCATCAAAGCAAAGGGAGGTAAAATGGTTTTGAAAGATATATTAACCAAATTATTATAAAAATCGAATTCACAATGGTCAAATCTGGATAGTTCTGTAAAAACACTGTGGTTTCTGATTCTTCAGGCTATATCTATTTTGTGCCAAATGTTGTTTATCCCACTTTTGTTCATATAGTCTTTCTCCACATAGTATGAAATACAACCAATGACAATACAATAATACAACTTATTAAATTACACACTGAGAGTTTATATCTCTGTCCATCTTAGTGTTTTGAGGTTTTCTCTCCCTTTAGCCATTAAAAATTCCTTGGTTTTCTTTCAATATTGTATAATGAAAAGCACAATGTTGAGATTTTACTGGTGTAATTCTCAGAAAGCTACTTTATTTCCAAGTTTTAAGGGTTCTTTTTTATTGTCCCTAAGCATTGCTGACAGTGAAGAGGTAGCAAATGGACAAAGGTAACAAATTAAAGTTGAAGTAGCTATTGGGCTATTGTTCATTGGGCTATTACTGTTTCTGGAACATACCATTTGCTAAATATCACTAGTACTTGTATATGAAGTAACTAGTTACTAGTATACTAGTAACTATGTTTATTTTCTGTTTCTTATCTTCCACAGCGCTAAGTATAATGATACACACATAGGCACTTAAAAGTTACATGTTAACTGATATAAGGATATTTTACTGCATATAGTTTAAACTACAGTTTATAGAAAATCATGAAGTATTTTAACTTCTTAACTTTCAAGTCCAGATAAAGAGAAAATTTGGGTTTAAAAACTAGGGGAGAGGTATAAAAATTGTTTTTCAAAAATGATCTTCATCTGAGTTTAAAAGGTTATATGGTGTTACACAATAAGAGAAGTGAAGATTAAAACTTTAGTCTTGTAAATAGTCTAACAATACACTGGTTAAAGGGAGCTGGCTTGTAAATTCTGAGTCATTCCAGATACTGAAATTCTATAACTGCTTACATTCCACTCCTAAAAAGGGAGATATGTCATTTGGTTTGGAAGGCAAATTTTAACTATCTGCTGTCTACTTTGTTAAAAACAAAAACAGAACTTTTTTTAGTTTAAAATTTTGGAGAAAAGTTAAGCCCACATGATAATAAACATCTCAAATGTCAAGGAGAAATTATGGTTTAAATACATTTTGAATTAGAAGAAGCAATTCTAAGACAACATTATACATGGAGCATAGGTTATTTTATTTCTTGAAAGTCATATATATGCACACATGTATATATACACCCACTCATGTTTTACTCCAATTCTGCCCTTCACCTGCCTTAGCATCCCTCTAGCACACAGATAAATACATTTATACACACAAGGCTCACACACGAGATACACACAAACACACATGGACATGCACACAACTATAGAGGGGGAAGAGTTCTAAAATAATAAATCTAAGTCACCAGTCTCTGTTGCTAATTCTACCTCAATAGTAAACAGCAACTTGGGAAGCTTATTCAGTATTTAAGAATAAAAGTAATAGCATAATAAAATGTTAGAGAGGGGGATATAGAAATAATCTAATCTAATCATGTCAGTTTTTTCAGGTGGAAAGGTTATGTAACACGATCAAAGAATTCAAGTCTTTAATGTGCAAATTAAATACATCAGCACTGAAGAAATATTAGTAACTGCAGAAAATTTTCCAAATCGAAACATACTTATGGCCTAGTAAATAAATTATCTGAGTCTTATGTTAAGGGATTCTCCATAGTGATTGTGGAGTCCAGCAAGGGGATAAGTAACACAGAAACTGTAAAACAACAAGCAGGATATGATAGCTCTCAAATGCCATGGAGCAAGCCTTCACAGTGCTTTCCTGTAGGGCAGTAGCCCTCAAGCTTTTTGGTCTCAGGGCTCTTTTATACTCTTAAGAATAACTGAAGATACCAAAGAAATTTTGTTCAATGGATTCTGTATCTATTAGTATTCCCTATAATAGAAATTAAAACTGAGAAATCTTGAATATTTGTTCATTAAAAATAATAGTAATAAACTCATTTCTTATTAAAATAAATAGTGTCTTTATAGAAAAGCTAGCTATTTAAAAAAATTTTTATTTAAATCCCAGTTAGTTAACCTAATGTAGTATTAGTGTCAGCTACACGATAGAGCGATTCAACACTTCAATACATCACCTGGTGCTCATCACAAATGACCTCCTTAATCCCCATCCTATTTCACCCATCCCTCCACCCACCTCCCCTCTGGTAACCATCAGTTTTTCTCTGTAATTAAGAGTCTGTTTCCTGGTTTTCTTCTTTCCTTTTTTATCCCCTTTGCTTGTCTGTTTTGTTTCTTAAATTCCTCATATGAGTGAAATCATATTGTATTTGCCTTCCTCTGACTGACTTATTTCACTTAGTATTATACTCTCTAGTTCCATCCATGTGATTGCAAAGGGCAAGATTTCATTCCTTTTTAATAGCTGAATAATATTCTATGTGTATGTATGTGCATATATCACATCTTATTTTTTTCTTGGAAAAAAATAACTATTTTCAAGAAAAGTTTTGAGAAGAATAACATTATTTCACATTTTAAAAATCTCTTTAACATCTGCCTTAGTAGAAGACAGCATTCCAATATTTACTTCTGCATTTTTTTTGTTGTGGTACATTTTTTAAGAATATATTTGTATATTGATGTATATGAAGAAAAACTGGTATCACCCATATAATTGGAAAAATGAGTATTTGAGTTGCCTTCTCATATAATTGTGAATATTCTTTGATAGTACACCAAAACTTGACAGGTTATAACTTCTTAATGGTGGGTTGCAATGTGGAATCTAAAATCACATTTTAAAAATCCATGTATTATTTTAAAAAATACAATGTACTGATCATTTGAAAAATACTGGTTCTGAGTTATGCAGATCTTCTAAATGTTAATACATTTCTTTATATGATATCAAAAATAACATTTATTAATATCACCACTGACTTATTAGGCAGTCTTTAAGTACTGAAAAAACGTCAATATTGTGGTGATAGAAGTACATTCTCCAAAATTTTTCTTTGATACTCAATTTTTTTTATTTTTATTTTTTTAAATTTCTTTTCAGTGTTCCAGAATTCATTGTTTATGCACCACACCCAGTGCTCCATGCAATACATGCCTTCCTTAATACCCACCTTATTATTGGTCACAGCAAAAGCATTCTATACATAAGGATTACTACACTACTCTTTATTTCAAAAATGTGTGGCTCCCCTTTCCATAGTACAGAGTTGTCACTATGTAGCCCCTTCCCAGCCACAGCTTTTATTTTCTAGCCCTCCTTACATCTAAATACAGCTATGGCTTGTCCTCACTAATGGCATCTAATTGAAAGTGATGTGGGTAACTTCTGAGCCAAGACTTTTTAAAAGTGAGGTATAACTGATATCACGTATTAATTTCAAGTGTACAATATAATGATTTGTTATATGTATATACTGCAAGATGATCACCACACTAAGTCAGTTAATGTCCATGACCATATATCGTTGCCAAATTTTTTTCTTGCAATGAGAATTTTCAAGATCCACTCTCCAACCTACTTTCAAATATGTAATACAGTATTATTAACTAACTCACTATGCTACACATTATAGTCCCATGAGGTATTCATTTTATAACTGGAAATTTAAAACTTTAGCCAAGACATTTAATACTTCTCTTACATTCTCCTGGTGCAGATTAATTCTAATGGCTATCCAGTTCTATAGGCTGGTGACCCCAGAAGGCAGAAACAGCCTGGATCTCTGAAACACTAAGTGGAGGAGAGGTACTCATTGATCACTAGCTAAAATAAAAACTCAGCAAGATAACTTTAAAGGCAGGTTAGGGGCCTAGAAAAATATAAAAGCCTCAAAGTTCAAATAAACACATAGATTTCCTAGTAGTTACAAGTAGAAATTTAGAGAAAAAAACTATTTCATAAAAACAAAACCAAACCAAACCCAAAACCCTCTTTATGGAATTCTTGACTTCTTGAAATGGTACAATCGCCCTTTTAGTTTCCCTGCCAAAAACATTGGTGTATAGCAGACCTGTGCTTTCCCAGTGGAGGCTCAGTTACTTTCAGAAGATTAGAAATTCCAACCCTTTGTTGTCATTGCACTTCCGGACCACTTTGGCCCCAGAATGTGGGTTTCTAATTCCCCAAACCACTGCTATTTCTAGAGGAATCCATATACAAAGTTTGGAAATAAGTGAAATTTCCCCCCAGTCTTCTGTTCTTTTTCTGACCCTTTTAGTAATATATCTCCCTCCTTCCTTCTCATGTATTAAAATTTGATCCTAAAAAAGGATCTAAAAACTCATTCACATTAGTCATGAATGAAGGATTAAGGCTGTGGCCACTCTTATAAGTTGCAACTCTTATCCTATGATGACAATTTTAAGCCTTAATATACTTCTAAGCTTGTAAAATTAAATGACTAAGAGGAAGCATGTGAGTAGGCTATGAGTTCAAACTCTGATGCCGGAATTTCCTGGATATGAATTCATATTCCACTACTTACCAGTTATGTGAACTTGGGTAAGTTATTACTTAATTTCTTATGCCTCAGTTTTCCTACTTTATAAGGGATAATAAAAGTAAACTGCTACATAAAAATATTACTAATAAGGCTCTATAGAAAAAGTTAACAGACATTATGAAGTACATACTTCAAATTGAAGATTTGTATGTTTAAGGTAAATTATTAAATTTTAATTTAGAGCACTATATGAAAGGAAACACCCATAAGCCCCTAATCTGCCCTCCCAGACTTAGAAGATCTCATCCAGAAATAGAAAAATCTACTCATGTTTTAGAATCAAATACAAAAAGTATTTTTCAACTATTTAGGAGTAAGTAAAATATATGATACATTTTATCAAGATTTCCTGTTATTAAAATTAACTGTGTTTGAATCAAATATAATATTTATGTTTATTTCGGGTGAAAATGATCATTAAAATACAGTTTAAAAACTCAAGCACTGTAATTCACCACCCAGAATCTTCATATTAGAATGCAATAAATGGATACTGAAATAATAACTTCTGAAAAACCAAGGATTATCATGAAGCAACATATAAATAAGGGATGTTTGGAATAAACATTATTGAAATAAAAGCTCACATACAGTATTTCCTAGAAAAAGAGAAAAAAACCTTCTTGACTGTCTATCGAGTAACTTGACTATGTTTTCTTTATGGTCAAAAAAATTGGTTAATACTTATTATTTTAAATTATTGAATGTTGATTATTGTTAATTTTTGAAATGCAAAATGATTTCATGTATTTTGTTTATGTAAAGAACATAAAAATAATATTACATTTTATAGACAGAGTGGATGCCCACAAATTTCAGTATAGTCATTACCTTTAGAAAGAGGGAGATAGATTTAGAAATGATACCAAAAAAACATGCTGTAAATAAAAGGCTTATAAGGCAAATATGGAAAAATACAAATATTTATTACATGTGGGAAATGTTCTTTACTGTTCTGCATGCTTACCTAAAATGCAGTAATAAAAACACATCTATGAGGAGACTTCTACATAAGATGGTGAGATAAACACAGCTACTTTAGTCTATCTCCCAATGCTCAGTTAACTTACTATGAAACATAAATAGGAAAATCTGCATCAGCAGCAGAACACAGTTTTATAAACTGGTATTATATCTGAAGCCTATGAAATAAAACCAAATTTGTAGAAGTCTTTGAAAATACTTTATCACATGAAGGGAAAGTACATGGGAGGAGGTCTTGAAAGATCCACATCTCCATTGGTGGAAGCTTAAGATGTTTTCTAAAGAAAACATTCAGATGGCTTACAAATATAGGAAAAGATGCTCACCATCATTTATCATCAGGGAAATAAAAATCAAACCCATGATGAGAAACCACCTCGTACCTGTCAGAATGGCTAAAATTAACAACACAAAAACAACAGATGTTGGTGAGGATGGGGACACTGTTGGTGGGAATGCAAACTGGTGCACCCACTCTGGAGAACAGTATGGAGGTTCCCCAAAGGTTAAATATAGAACTACCCTATGATCCAGCAGTTACATTACAAGGTATATATCCAAAGGAAACAATAATACAAACTGAAGATTCAAAGGGGTTCATATACCCTGATGTTTATAGCACCATTATCAACAACAGCCAAACTATGGAGAGAGTGCAAATGTCCATCAACCGATGAGTGGATAAAGAAGATGTGAAAAAAAATGTACATAAAATGGAATGTTACTCAGCTATCAAAAAGAATGAAATCTGGTCATTTGCAATGATATCAATGGAGGTAGAGTATATTATGCTAAATGAAATAAGTCAGTTAGAGAAAGACAAATACCACATGATCTCATATATATGTGGAATTTAAGAAAGAAAACAGATTACATATGGGAAGGGTGAAAAAAGAGAGGAAAACAAACCATAAGAGACTCTTAATGATAGAGAACAAACAAGATTGACAGAGAGAGGTGGGTGGGGATGGGCTAGACGGGTGATGGGTATTAAAGGGGGCACTTATTTCGATGAGCACTGGGTGTTTTATGTAAGTGATGAATCACTGAATTCTACTCCAGAAACCAGTATTGCTCTATATGTTAACTAACTAAAATTTAAATAAATTTAAAAATGGGGAAAAAAATTAAAAGCACAAGTTGCACTGAAATGAGACATTCAACTGGGAAACCAATGAGAAGCTTTACTCAAAGTCATTTTACCTCTGCAGGCCAGAGCACCTGCTAGCCTGGTAATCACCTGAAAACGGTAAGACATGATATACAAAATTGTGGTCTTTTCTAGGGACTTGACTTTTTGCTTTCAGCTTAACTTCCAGGGCCCTTTCAGTTTTAACTGTAATAGAAAATGTTCTTGGTTTACACAACATTTACCAAATGAACAAACTTCAGTGGCCTTTTTCTTATTTTTTTTTCATTGATCCCTATATAATTCAGTTTTTATGCTGCAGCAGTTCATCTGTTACAGCATACCATGTGAAAACCTTTCTCTAGAGATTTTATTTCCTCAGTGTTAGGAGGATACTCTCCAATGATAGAATGAAATTTTTTGGTTAAATGTCTGAAACAGAGGTACTCTCCCTCACCAGTCTGGCCATGTAAGTTTCTGTCTCACTTGAAATATTTGGCTAAGACCTTTACTAGGTCTCAAGGGAGCTTAGGGAAATGCAAGAATTATAATTAAACTATCACTAGGAAAAAATCTAGGAAAATTGTCATTAATATCAAGACACATTCCAGTGACATTTTCTAATTTTAAAGACATTTAAAAAATCTTGGAAACAACTAAACAGAAAAGTAAAAAAAAAAATCCATAAATTAACTGTAAAGAAAAACTAAAATAGTTGTCTTTAGACTTCTCTACTAGACTAATTAATAGAAGATAATGAAGCAACATACAGTCTTTAGGGAAAAGGTGACTTAAAAATTTGGTATTTAAATTGTAAAATAAAGTTAATATTTAAGTAAAATGTTTAACTTACATCAATCTGACTTTCCCAAAGATAAAAGTTATAAATTCTTGTAAATATTTTTAAAAAACACAACCATTTGGAGATACCAGAGAATGACTAAGAGTAGATAGAAATTGAAGGGGAGCTGAGCCTTATAAGAGGGAAAATCTAGTGCATGCAATTTGTGTTCAGGCAGTAGTAGTTTTTTGGCTGATGGTACAAGTTAGTCATCATAGTATGTAAATGGATGGAATTCAAACATAAAGTGGAAATATTATTGGTTTAATGAGTCAGAGAATGGTATTTGGGACTGCCAGAGGGCTGAAAAATGAGGTAGTTCTAGAAATCCTGGAAATAAAGGGGCTGCAGAAGGGGAAACCCAGAATCTAAATATTATAAGATCTCTACAAACCCTTGGGTGATATCTGAATTACTCAGGGTAGAAAGAAGGAACTTTAGAGGGGTGGGTATAAAGGAATAGCTGGATGGCTAAAAGTTCCATGTTGAGATTTAAGTGGCTGACCATCACAGAACACAAAGCATTTGGACTTTGAATACAGCCAAAGTAACTTACTTGAACAAAATTAAGATTGTTTAGTAGAGTTAACAGAATGCAGAATATTCTCAAAGTTTCATTCAAAATCCCAAGATTACATAAAAAGTTACTAGACATGAAAAGAGACAAGAAACTGATTCAGTCAAGAAAAAGATGGTCATAGAAATCAATCTCATACTTATCCAAATATTGGTATTACCAGCCAAGAGCTTAAAAGCAATTACTTTAAATATGTTTGAGGACTTAAAAGAAAATAGGTCATAATGAAGAGAAACTCAAAAGAGAAACAGAAACTACTAAAAAATGGACTAAATAGGAATCCTTAACAGAAAAATACAATATATGAAATTAAATATTCATTTTATTGGGATTAAGAGTAGATCATAGACCATAGAAGAGTCAGTGAACTTAAAATGAAATAAATGGAAATACAAAATCTATAAAACTTAGAGAGAAAAGGTTGAAAAAAAATGACACAGTCCTAGTGAACTGTGGACAACATTAAGTAATATAATATATGGTAAACTGAAATCCCAGAGAAGATAAATAGAACAGAATTTACTTGAAAAATAATGGCAAAAAATTTCCCAAATTTGGTGAGAAACATCAAATCACAATCTTAAGAAAATTAATGAGGCCAAGTAGGATGAAGACAAAGAACAGTATGTCAGCACATCATGGACAAATTTCTGAACACTAAGAACAAAAAGAAAAATCTTAATAGTAGATAGAAGAAAAAACGCATATTGAATGGAGTAGGAATTAACAAACTATACCCTGCAGGTCCAATCCAGTCCATGGCCCATTTTTCATATCACTTGGAACCTAAAGAAGGGTTTTATATTTTTAAAGAGTTGTAAAGAAAAATACCTGATATGTTTCTAACAAAACCTAAAATATTGACTTCGTTGGCCCTTGACAGGAGAAGTTTCTGACCCTAGACGTGGTGAAATAATAGTAAGAATAATGTCTGACTTTTCACTAGAAATAATAGAAACCAGAACATAATGGAACAATATGTTGCTAAAAGGCAAAAGAAAAACGAATCCAGAACTCTATATCCAGCAAAAATGTCCTTCATAAATAGAGGCAAAATGAACACTGTTTTTAGATAAGTAAACAAGGAAATTCATTGCTACAAGAATTGAACTATGAGAACTTCCAAAAGGTACTTGCTCAGGCTGAAGGGAAATAACACAAGGAACTCAAGTTTATAGCAAGGAATGAAATGCCAGGAAGAATAAATATAGGAGACTATGTTAAGTCTTCTCTTAATCCTTCAAAAATACATATAAATGCTTCCACTTCTAGTTATTATGGAGTAATAAGGCCTGAGTTTACTCTTCTTTCTTAAACACATAAAAATTTGGACAAAATATATGAAAAAAATGGTTTTTGTGTGTTAGACAATAGGCAGCACAGGTCAGTAATCTCCATGAAAAGAGAAACACATGTAGGAGTGGGAATCCAAACAGAATCCACTAGTCTCACTGAGTTGAGAAAGTAAAATCTAGCATTCAGGAAGGTGTTGGCAAGCTACAGTTCATAGGTCAGCATAATAAGGAGACATATGCACACAAGAGAGCATTCTAAAGATCCTCTGAGGGTTATTCTTGAATCTTTGCCTGAAGTTGGTAAAGAGCCACCCACAGGGAGGAGCAGGCAAACACTGCTTGAGGCTCACACAAAGCTAGACTAAACAGTCAGATGGGAAACCTTCTTTACAGAGCAAGGGGTAAAATACTGAGAAGGGTATTGCCTCAGCAGGCAAAACAAGTTAGGCCTAAACAAAAGACGATGCTGGTTCTATCAAATTAAACTTGAAAGCTCAAATGGATCAAAGTATTTCTAAGTAACTGGATTGCATCCCAGAAAAAAACTCAAAAATATTTAAAGTAATAAAATAAAAAATCACACAAAACAACCAAGTTCGTTTAAGAAGTAACTGATAACTGAATAGCCCTACACCTATTAGAGAAACTGAATTTATTGTTAAGAACTTTCCCACAGAAAAAATTCTAGGCCTTCCTGGATGGCTTCATTAGTGAATTCTCCCATATATGGGAAGAAGAATAAATATCAATTTTATACCATCTCTTTTTAAAAAGAGAAGAGGATGGAACATAATGCTTATTACTAAAATGAGACAGGATAGTACAAGAAAATAAAACAAAATTTTATCAAATTAAATCCAGTAGTACATGAATAAGTTAATACACAATAGCCAAATGGGTTTTATACCAGAGATGCAGGGTTGGGTTAACATTCAATAATCAATCCCTGTAATTCACTATATTAAAAGTCTGAAACAAACAAAAAAGTTCATCCCAATAGACACTAAAAAGCATTTGTTAAGATCCATGCATTAAAAAAAAATTCTTAGCAAGCCAAAAAGAGAATGAAACTACCTCAACCTGACAAAGGCATCTATAAAAACTGGTAGACCAAATCTATTTAAAGGCAAATAATGTAACATTTCTCCTCTAAGGTCAGGGATGAGGCAAGGATGTCCACTCTCACTGTTTTTAGTTACCATTTTCTTAGAGGTCCTAGTCAAAGGCATGTAAAATAGACAAGGCATATAAATTGGAAATGAAGAAGTAAATTGCTCTTTAGTATCAGATGACATGATTTTACATGCAGAAAATCCTAAGAAATGTATAAAAAGGCTATTAGAACTGATGAGACTGTAGGATAGAGATCAATATAAAAATATAACAGGCAAATGGGATGACATAATTAAGTGCATACCACTTTTATAATGAAAAACTAAAATGTGAAGCAATGTGAAGCAATATTCAAACTATTATAACATCAATCTACAAATCAAATGTTATTTTAATACCCTCAAAAGAATTAATCATTAGAAAATTATGATAAATTCATAACTTAATATACTTGATTTGGCTATTTCATCTCACAGTTAACAATAAACTTACTTACCAGCCGTTATACGTGTCTGACTCTTTTTAATCCTATCCTTTATAGATGTTGAAGGTGCTTTCTTAGTACCATGAATGGTTGTTGTGGTGAGCTCTTTTAGATTCCAGTGAGTCCAAAACCCTTTTTGAGGTTTTAGACCTGTTAATATAAAATGTAATTTAGTCAGGAAAATAGCATTTGAAAATCTTTTAATTTCTCAAAGCATTTTTGAGTATTACATGTTTCAGCCTCACAATAATCCTGTGGAAATTGTCAGTCTCAAGTTTCATATGAGAGAAATTCTATAAGAAAATTTAATGTCTTATTATGTAAAACAGCAGAAAAGTAGAAAAGAGGTAAAACTTGATATCTTCTGACTCATAGACATAAGTTAAGTTCACTGCTGGACATAAGAGGAAGTTAATTATTGCAAAAACTTGGAAAGGACCTAAATATCCAAAAAGACTATATCCATACAATGGATTATGAAGTAGCCACTAAAAATTATCTTGTAAACATTTGTTAACATAGAAAGGCATTTGTAATATGTTTTTTTTTTGAAGAACAATTTTTACCTATTGTGTATGTGTGGCTGTGGCTTAAGTGTTAACATGATTGTTTCCAAGTATAGGTGACTATCATTATTATTCCTTGTCTGTGTCTCCTAACATTTTAAAGTAATATTTATGAATCAATTGTAGGAACCAAAAAGTAACAAAAATAAATTATTTTATTTAAGTTCAATTTAGTTAAAAATACTTTATTATTAATTTCAGGGGTAGAATTTAGTGATTCACCAGTTGCATATAACAACCCGTTCTCATTACATCAAGTGCCCTCCTTAATGGCCATCACCCATCTACCTCTTCCTCCACTCACCTCCCTTCCAGCAACCCTCAGTTTGTTTCATAGAGTGAAGAGACTCTCATGGTTTGCCTCACTCTCTGATTTCATCTTATTTTATTTTTCCTTCCCTTCCCCTATATTCATCTGTTTTATTTCTTAAATTCCATATATGAGTGAAATCATATGGCATTTGTTTTTCTCCAACTGATTTATTTCGCTGAACATAATACCCTTTAGTTCCATCACAACATTGCAAATGGCAAGATTTCATTCTTTATGATGGCTGAGTAATATTCCTATATATGTATATACATATGTATATATGTATATACATATACACACACACGGTATATATATTGGATAAAGATGTGGTATATGTCTACCACAGCTTTATCCAATCTATACGTATACCACATCTTTATCGAATCATCTGTTGATGGACATCTGAGCTCTTTCCATATTTTGGCTATTGTGGACATTGCTGCTATAAACCTTGGGGTACATGTGCCCCTTTGAATCACTGTTTGTATCCTTTGGATAAATACGTAGTAGTGCGATTGTGGGTTGTAGAGTAGCTCTATTTTGAAATTTTTGAGGAATCTCCACACTGTTTTCCAGAGTGGCTGTACCAGTTTGCATTCCCACCGATAGTCTAAGAGGGTTCCCCTTTCTCTGCATCCTCACCAACATCTGTTGTTTCCTGAGTTGTTAATTTTAGCCACCCTGACCAGTATGAGGAGGCAGCTCAAATTAGTTTTGATTTGTATTTCTCTGATGATGAATGATGTTGAGCATTTTCTCATGTATCTATTGGCCATTTGGAAGGCATTCTTTATCTTTAGCCTTAATGATTTTTAATTTCTTATTTTAATGTCAATTTTCACAGTTTGATTGATATTGAGGAAAAATGTTGGTAAGTTTAAGGTATACAACTGTATGGATTTGATACACTTACATATATTGGAATGATCACTCCATAGACTTAGCTAACAGTTCCATCATGTCACATAATTGCCATTCTTTGTTATGGTAGGAACATTTAAAGTCTATTCTCTTAGTAACTTTTAGGTATATGATACAGTTTATCAACTACAATCAACATGCTATGTATTTTCTCCAGAACCTATCCATCTTATAACTGGAAGTTTGTATACTTTGATCAATATCTACCCATTTCCCCCATCCCCTGGTAACCACCAAATTCTTCTCTGTTTCTAGCTTTTTTAGATGCAATATATAAGCAATATCATATAGTATATTTCTGTCTGATTTGCTTTAATTAGCATAATGCATTCAAGGTTCATCCATATGGTTGCAAATGGCAAAATTTCCCTCTCTCCTATGGGCCAAACAATATTCCATTGTTTGTATAGATCCATCTTCTTTATCCATTCATCCATTGACAGACACCTAGATTGTTTCCATATCCTGGCTGTTGTGAATAAGGTTAAATGAACATGGGAGGACAGATATCTCTTTCGGTATGTTTTTATTTCTTTTGGATATATATCTAGAAGTTCGATTGCTCAGTTACATGGTAGCTCTATTTAAAATTTTGGAACCTCTCTATTGTTTTCTAATAACAACACCAATTTACTTTCTTACCAACAGTGCACAAGGGTTTGCTATTCTTTACACCCTTGCCAAGACTTACTTCTTGTCTTTTTGGTATGAGCCATTCTGATTGGTGTGAGATGAGATCTCATTGTGATTTTGATTTGCATTTCCCTGATGATTAGTGATGTTTAGCATCTTTTCATGTGTCTGTTGGCCATCTGTATGTCTTCTCTGGAAAAGTGTCTGTACAGTTCCTCTATCCATTTTTAAATTGGATTTTTGTTTGTCTGTTTTTGTTTGTTTGCTAGTCAGTTGTATGAGTTCTTTATATATTTTGGATATTAACTCTTTATCATATCAGAATATGATTTGCAAATATATTCCATGAGTTGCCTTTTAATTTTGTTGATGGTTTCCTTCACTATGCCTAAGATTTTTAGTTTGATGCAGTCCCACTTAATTAATTTCTCCTTTTGTTGCTTGTGTTTCTGGTGTCCTAGCCAAATAAACAAATTTTTCCTAAGACTGAATTCAAGGATTTTCCACCTATATTTTCTTATAGTTTGGCCATTCAGTTCTTATTTTTAAGTCTTTAATCTTGAGTAAATTTTTTGTGAGTGGTATTAAAAAGTCCAATTTCAGGGCACCTGGGTGGCTCAGTGGGTTAAAGCCTCTGCCTCTGGCTCAGGTCATGATCTCAGGGTCCTGGGATTGAGCCTGGCATCAGGCTCTCTGCTCAGCAGGGAGCCTGCTTCCTCCTCTCTCTTTCTGCCTGCCTCTCTGCCTACTTGTGATCTCTGTCAAATAAATAAATAAAATCTTTAAAAATAAATAAATAAATAGTCCAATTTCATTCTTCTACATGTGGTTATCCAGTTTAACCAACACCATTTATGGAAGAGAATATTAGTTGACTGTATTTGTGAGGGTTTATTTCTGGGCTCTGGATTCTATCCCATGGGTCTATGTCTATTTTTATGGAAGTACCATATCATTTTGATTACTGGAGCTTTGTAGTCTAATTTAAAATCAAGAAGTCTAATGCTTCCAGCTTTGATATTTCTCTGGATTTCTTTGGCTATCCAGAGGTTCTTTTGTGATTCCATACAAATTTTAAGGTTTTTTTTTCTATTTCTGTGAAGAATGTCATTGGAATTTTGATAGGAAATATACTGAATCTATAGATGGCTTTGCATAGTATGGACATTTTAGCAAAATTAATTATTGGGACGCCTGGGTGGCTCAGTTGGTTAAGCGGCTGCCTTCGGCTCAGGTCATGATCCCAGCGTCCTGGGATCAAGTCCCACGTCAGGCTCCTTGCTCGGCAGGGAGCCTGCTTCTCCCTCTGCCTCTGCCTGCCACTCTGTCTGCCTGTGCTCACTCTCTCGCTCTCTCTCTCTCTGACAAATAAATAAATAAAATCTTTAAAAAAAATTAATTCTTTCAATCCATGAACACAGGATACCTTTCCATTTGTTTGTGTCTTCTTCAAATTCTTTCATCAAAATCTTATAGTTTTCAGTTATACAGCTCTTTAATCTCCTTGGCTGAATTTATTCCTAAGTACTTTATTGTTATTTATGCTATTGTGAATGGGATTGTTTTCTTTACTACTTCTTCAGATATTTTGTTGTTAGTATAGAGAAATGCAACTGATTTTGTATAGTGATTTTGTACCCTGCAACATTGCTGAATTCACTGATTAGTTCTAACAGTTTTTTGGTGGAGTCTTGAGGTTTTTCTAGACAAAGGCATAACTGAGATATTGAGTGTTCAGTTCCAGACCACTGCAATAAAATGAATATCAGAATAAACCAAGTTGAATAAATTTTTTAGTTTCCCAATGGCTATAAAAGTTATGTTCACCCTATGCTATAGTCTAGTAAGTGTGTTATATAGCATTATGCCTAATTTAATATACACACTTTAATTTAAAAACTTTGGTTAAAAATGCTATTACCTAAGCTTTCAGTGAGTTGTAATCACTAATCACAGATAACCATGCCAAATGTAATAATGAGAAAGTCTGAAATTTTGTGAGAATTAACAAATTTTCATGGAGACATGAGGTAAGCAAATACTGTTGGGAAATGGCACTGACAAGCTTGCCTGATGCAGGGTTACCACAAACCTTCAATTTGTTAAAAAAAAATGCCACATCTGTGAAGCACAATAAAATGAGGTATGAAGATTATACCATCTACAAAAAAGGAAATTTTTCTTCTATCTTGCCCTTTTGGATGCATTTTACTTAGTTATTTCCCCCCCCTCCTTTCCTGATTGCTTTGGCTAGGACTTCCAACACTCTGTTAAATAGGAATGGTAAGAGTGGATACCTTTGTCTTCTTCCTCATCTTAGAGGAAAAGCTTTTCAGTCTTTCACTACTGAATATGTTAGCTATGGGCTTGTCATAGATGGACTTTATTATGTTGAGGTGTGTTCCCTCTATACGCAATGTGTGGAGTGTTTTTGACATGAAAGGATTTGTAATTTCTCAAGTGCTTTCTTCTGCATCTGTTGAGATGATCATGTGGTTTTTCTCCTTCATTTTATTAATGTGGTGTATAACATTTGTTGATTTGCATATGTGGAATCATCCAGCATCCTAGAGATAAATCCTGCTTGATCCTGGTTTATGATCTTTTAATGTGTTGTTGAATTTGGTTTCTAATATTTTATTGAGAATATTTGCATCTATATTCATTAGGGATATTGGTCTGTAGTTGTCTTGTAGTGTCCTTATCTGTCTTTAGTATCAGGGTAAAGTTGGCCTCATGGAATGAGTTTGGGAGTTCGGTTTTTTGGGAAGAGTTCGAGAAGGCCTGACATTCTTATTTACATGTTTGGTATAATTCACCAATGGAACCATATGGTCCTGGGCTATACTTTCTTGGATGGTTTTTAAATACTGATTTATTCTCCTTACTATTATTGGTCTGTTACTATTTTTCTATTTCTTCATGATTAAGTCTGGAGGAATTTTATGTTTCTAGGAATTTATCCATTTCTTCTAGGTTGTCCAATTTTTTGGTTCACACTGGTCTCTTTGGATCCTTTGTATTTCTGTGGTATCAGTTGTAATGTATTCTCTTTTATTTTTATTTATTTGAATCCTTCTTTTTCTTCTTCTAGCTAAAGATTTGTCAATTTTACGTTTCAAAAAAACAGCTGCTAGTTTCATTTTTTTTTCCTATTGTCTTTCTGGTCTCTATTTCATTTACTTATGCTCTGATCTTCCTTATTTCCTTCTTTCTGCTAACTTTGGGTTCAGTTTGTACTTCTTTTTCTAGTTCCTTGAGGTGTAAAGTTAGGCTGTATGTTTGAAGTCTTTCTTTTTTTTTTTTAAGATTTTTATTTATTTATTTGACAGACAGAGATCACAAGTAGGCAGAGAGGCACGCAGAGAGAGAGGAGGAAGCAGGCTCCCTGCTGAGCAGAGAGCCCGATGCGGGGCTGGATCCCAGGATCCTGGGATCATGACCAGAGCCGAAGGCAGAGGCTTTAACCCACTGAGCCACCCAGGCGCCCCTGTCTTTCTTTTTTCTTAATGCAGGTAATTATTACTATAAACTTCCTCCTTAAGATGGGTTTGGCAGCATCCCATAGTTTTGGATATGTTGTATTTCCAATTTCATTTGTTTCAAGATATTTTTTAAAAATTTCTTTTCATTGATTCTTTGACCCACTCGTTGTTCCAGAGTGTGTTGTTTAATTTGTGCATATTTGTGATTTTTTAACTTTCTTCTTGTTATTGATTTCTATGTATTTTGATTAGATTATATGATTAGAGTAATTACAGTTAAGTAAGGATTTACTGATGTTGTCTCATTAATTGTTTTATGGCATCTTTGTGGCTGCTTTGTTTCCTTCTTTCTCTTTGCTCCCTTCCTTTGTGTATTGGTGATTTTCCATAATGGCTTGCTTTGATTCCCCTCTCTATATCTCTCATGAATTTATTTAGGTTTTGCTTTGTGTTTACTGTGAGGGTTGCATAAAACATATAAGTGGTCGGGAAAGGGGGGTGGGGTAATGGACAATGGGTTGGGGAGGGTATGTGCTATGGTTAGTGCTGTGAAGTGTGTAAACCTGGCGATTCACAGACATGTACCCCTGGGGATAAAAATTTGTTTATAAAAAATAAAAATTTAAAAAAAAAAAAAAGGAAACAAAACAAAACAAAACAAAACATATAAGTCTACTTTATGCTTATAATTTAACTTTGCATACACAAAATACTCTTTTACTCCCCCTCTTTTATGTTTTTGGTGTCACTGTTTACATCCTTTTATATTGTATCTCCATGAAGAAATTATTATAGCTATCAATATTTTTAATATTTGTCTTTTAACTTTCATACTAGAATTAAGTGTTTAAAATACTATCATTCTACAGTATTAGAATATTCTGAATCTAACTACAGGCTTACCTTTGCCAGTGTGTTGCATATATTCATAAAATTTTTTGTTATTAATTAGTGTCCTTTCATTTCAGCTTGAAGAACTCCTTTCAGTATTTCTTGTAAGGAAGTTCTGGTGAACTCCTTAGCTTTTGTTTGTTAGAGAAAATATCTCACCTTCACTCTTTTTTTATATCCCCTTTTATTTTATAAATTCTGTCATTTTTTTTCTTTATTTTATTTTATTTTATTTTATTTTATTTCTTTTCAGTGTTCCAGAATTCATTGTTTATGTACCACACCCAGTGCTCCATGCAATACATGCCCTCCTTAATACCCACCACCAGGCTCACCCAAACCCCCACCACCCTCCCCTCCAAAACCCTCAGTTTGTATCTCCGACTCCACAGTCTCTCATGGGTTATCTCCC
>PISX010021661.1:8498-33292 GCA_004024625.1 Mellivora capensis
TGTGGCTGGACTAAATGCTTTCCCTTGTAGATGGCATTCAATCAGTTTCTTTCCATGTGAATGTGCCCATGGCCTCAAAAGGATGCATGTTGCTGAGAGCTCTTGTTCAGCAAACCCACCACATGGCTTCTACCCTGTGCGAGGTCATTGGCGAGAATAGGAGAAGAGCTCTCTGGATGAAGGATCTTCCACCTTTGTTCTGTTACTAAAGTGTCTCTCCAGTGCATTTGATGTGTACAAAGGTGAGTGCTGTCCTTGAATTTTTCCCCTGTGTGTATCATGACTAGTTTCCTCGGAAGGGTGAGTTCTCTCATGTCTCCTGAGGTTAGAGCCCCAACTAAAGGCTCTCCCATACTGGGAAGATGTATGTGGTGCGATCCAGTATAAACAAGCTCTGATGTCTCCTGAATTTGGACACATGGCAGAAGGCTCTTCCACATTGGCTGTAAATGCAAGGTTCCTCTTCCCTGTGAGTTAGCACACATGCAGTGAGGTGAGGTACATGAGAAATCTTCTTCCTGTGCCCCAGCATTGGCTGGGTTCCTGTGTGGTGCGAACCCTCTGCTAATGGCCAGGACAGGAGGGGCTGTGGAAGGATTGCTCACTCATGTTCCTTCTTTCCTGACTCGACAGGAATTCTAGCCTCCTCCTTCAGGTATAGTGTCTGTGTAAAACTCTGCATTCCACTTCTAATTGGGTGCAGTGTTACTTTCCTGAATTTAGATAGATCTTTCTACATGGTAGCCTCACACCCATGTCAAATTCTGATTAAATTTTGGATGTTTATGTTTGAAAGACTATATAGGTAAGCTGTGTTGAAGCCAGTGGCTTTTATAGTAACTCAAGTGATGGCTTGATTTGAGGCCCATTTCAGTCGAGGAATGAAACTATTCAGATTTCTGGTGGGACAACCCACATGCCCAGTGTCTCAGAAGACAGGAGCTTGTGGTGAATTCTGTGTATACCCCATGTCCAGCTGTAGTGTGGAAGGCCAGCGTTCATTACTGTGACACCAACGTTGAGTTGCAGAGAAGTACATCCTTTGAGATGCATCTGTGTGTGTATCATTTCATCCTTTTTAATAAGGAATGTATTGTTGTGAGCACTTGGATCTTAAACACAAAGAATGAGTCATGGAACACTATATGAAAAACTACTGAAGTAGTTTTGTGATGACTAACATAACAGAACAAAAGAAAGAAAGAGGGGATGGAGGAAGGAATACAGAGAACAAAAAGACAATGAAGGAAAGGAAGGAAGGGAAGGAGTGAGGGTTTGAGAAAAAGGGAAAAGAGAAACTGGTAGGCATTAGGGGTAAGAAAATTTTGAACGTTGTGAGACAAACATCTGAGAGTTAAGATTTGAGCTTGATGACAAAGCAAATAAATGGAGTCATCTACTAAGGAGCAGAAACATGTTATAGGGCATTGGTAATTAGAACCTATTGACCAGATAAACATGTAAGAGGAATAAAGTGATGATGGAATGCTGGGGAGATTAAGATTGGGAAACTCAACAAAGGCAAGGACTGAAAGAGGTGCCACGCCACAGTTTCAATCCAAGAATCACAGAATTATCCTGTCCTCAGAGGACATGGAATGTGCAGTAGGTTAGGTGGATGGAGACGGATGAGTTGACAGAAATGGGACAGTGTTGCAGGGGTGTTTCCACAGTGGTCTTAAAAGAGACAGGGCTGATGTAGAGAAACATTAGAGGTTAAGGCCGATGGTCAGGAAAGAAGTCTTGAGGTGTCTTTGTTGCCAAAAGATGATTTTATTAAAACACGGGACATGACCCATGGGTAGAAAGGGTTGCTACGCTTGGGTCATGATGGGTGGCTGACTCTTTTCTTTTTCCTTTCCTTCTTCCCCTTTTCATGTCCTTCTGAGCAGTTTAGACCCTTAAATCATTAAGATTGTTGAAGAAGGGACGCCTGGGTGGTTCAGTTGGTTAAGCGGCTGCCTTCAGCTCAGGTCATGATCCCAGCATCCTGGGATCGAGTCCCACATCAGGCTCCTTGCTCGGCAGGAAGCCTGCTTCTCCCTCTGCCTCTACCTGTCTGCCTGTGCTCTCTCTCTCGCTCACGCACTCTCTCTCTCTCTCTCTGAAAAATAAATAAATAAATAAATATTTTTTTAAAAAAAATCTTAAAAAAAAAAAGGTTGTTGAAGAAGGTCCCATCTTCTGTAACTTCATTCTGCTGAATAGGGATGTAGAGTTGTCCCTACCTGTTGGTCAGTACAGGTCATCTTGCACCTCTCTGTGTTAGAGTTGTGAAATGAAGAGGCCATTAAGTGTTAGAGAGGTCAAGAAAAAGGGAGATTTTGCAAGAACATTTCAGTATAAGAGAAGACACACAGGATACTGGAGGCTTTGCTCTTCTCAAGTGAAGGTCGTTTTTCCTTCTAGGAAGGCATTATTAGGAAAATAGTTGGGAGCTTCCTGGAAGATTGTTAACTTCCTCCTCTCATAGGTCCTTCTCAAGGGGCTGCAGGTTTGAAAAGAAATTCCATTTTATTGACATTCCCTTCTGCCTCAGCCTCCCTCAGTGTTATGGAGGAGAGGGAGATGTTAGCGCTTCAGGAAATGGAATTATCGGTCTCTGGAAGTTAGCTAGCCTATTGATAGGCAAGCCTCTTCCTTGGCAATCACTAGGACATTTGTAAACTGAGGGAGACTGGTCTTCAGGGTTTTGATCTCTATTTGTGAAGAATCTGTGTGTTGTTTTTTTTTTTCCCATTCATTAGCTTTAGGGCAGCTAGGAGTGCCTGAAGAATGTCACCCTTGTCACTTGTTAGGGGGTGGCATGGCATTCCAGCTTCTGCTTTGTGCTCAGCTAGCTTTCTCCTCCCTCCTCATGCCCCCCTGAACAGTTTAGACACTTCAGTCATTAAGGCTGTTGAAGGAGGAAGGTCTCATCTTCTGTAACTTCTTCCTGCTGAATAGGGGCATAGAGCTGTCCCTACCTATGAGTCAGTACTGGTCACCTAGGGGTCTCTCTGTGTAAGAGTTGTGAAATGAAGAGGCCACTGAGTGCAGGGAAAAACTTCTTTTAGGATCTTCCTGAGTGGAAAGGACCATCTGTCCTCTGGAAGATACTGTAGTGAAGGGTTCCTGGCTCCACCTGGAAAGACAGGGGAGAAAACAACAAAACAGGGTTAGAAGAAGAAAAAGAAGGAGAAGCCCCATGAAGAGTCCTTTGATAGTGGGTGAGAACCTTCCCTCAGGCCAAGAGTTGAGTTAATCCTTAAAGACAGGGATCCTTGAAAGTGCGGGTTTGAGCAGTGGTATCTGTTAGGAATGAGACCTCTCTTGTGATAATGGGGAATGTACACACAACATTCTGTCATTAGATTAGCAGAAGCTCCACCCTGTGAAGCAGTTACAAAATCTAAAGCCTTTGTGTTTTGTAGAACTGCTTTATGCATTGGAGTCATTCCCGTATTTAATAGAGAAATCCTGTTTGGGTTCACATTTAGGCCCTTCTTGTATACTCAGTAAATACCTTCCCATGCCACACGACATCCTCCCATCCCAAAGACAGGAAAAAGATGGATGCTATGTGGCCATAACAATGAAACACAGAACACATACACTGTTGCTTGAAATGTGGAAGGTTGGCTGGGTTGGTGATGGTTTTAATAAAGTGCCCATACCAAGGACTCCTTGGCCCAAACCAAGAGATCAGTGGCCTTTGAGCCTGGGGGAGGCCATGAGCACAGGTTAGAGCTGCATAGCCACTGGCTCCCAGCCAGAGGTTATCATCAAATACTAGGCCTCCTTGAACTCCAGTCAGGATTTCAAGGGCTACTTGGCTTTGGAGTGGCATTCTTTGAATATGCAGTCATTTCAGACCCATATTGGATTGGAGGGCATTATGTCTTGAGAATAAGCCCCTTTTCTATAAATTGCTTCATGGGCATAGAGAATGGGGAAGTCCTGTTTGGAGTCAAGATACGTTCTTGTATGGTTTTTGCCAATTACAACTAGCACGTGGGCACTAGGAACTCTGCTTTGGGGGCAGACATTTTTGCCGACAGGCTTTGGCCTCAGCAGTCTGAGTTCAACTGATGACAGCATACCTGGTTTTTCTTACCCCCCTTCCATGAAACTGTTGCCATTGATAAACCAACTGTCCTCTCCATTTTCATAGGGGCATTGCAAGTCTGGTTGACTTAAGAACCTTTGAGGAGTTATAAGCCATGGACATAGAGTGGTCCAGTCCAGTTCTAAGGGTCCCTGGGTTTAAAGTTGGGCTGGTTTCAGGTGTTAGTTCAGGCATATCTTGAAGCATAAGCTGGTACTTGATAAATCAGCCTCCTACCAGCGGTTGGTGGCCTTGTTCTCTACGACACTCTGGACCTGATGCAAAGTCCTTAGAGTCAGGGACCATCCTTGAATGGACTTGGAGGCTCCTTTTACCAGGAGGGCAGTTGGATGCTTAGCTAAAGCCTTTATTTGCCATTGTACTTCAACAGGGGTGGATTCTTGGATCTATATGACTGTAAAGGAAGAAACCATTCAAAGAATCCCTTTTTATTTGAGGTCTCACCTGAATACTTTCATTACAAGGAGTCACTGGCGAGTGGGAGAAAACTTGTCAAAGAGATAAGACATCCCTAAGTGCATCCACCACTCCAGTCATAGAGAGAGTGGGGTCCTTCATTATCTCCATAAGTCCATAGTGAACCCTGTGGAGTGGTGTATGTTCTCTGGGTTTGAGGGAATGAGCTCTTCACCCCAGGCACATCCGATTGGTCAAGGTGCTAGTTGAGTTCTACAGTCGTGAGGGAATCAATTGCATATTCCAGTTGTTGGATTAACCATGTGCCCATGGGTTCCTGGTATTATCCTCACAGAATAACAAACAAGGGTATTGCCCATCCATGAGCTAATGTAGAAATGTTTCTGAAGATGACCTCAAGTTGTCTAGCTTAGGTAAGCAACACATTATGGAAAGACCACCAGCGTTAGACTTGAACATCCACAAAGGTGGTTTCTTGAAACCTACTTTTCCTCTTCAAAAGAACGTTCGTTTACAGAGATAGCCAAATCAGGGCTGATATCTTTGAAAAAAAAAAAAAACAAACAAAAAACAAGTACAACTTTAGCACACTTGGCCCAGTTATTGACTTAAGCTCAGTAAGCCTAGTGCTTGACCATGTTGATCACTTAGAATCTGCATCATGGGAACTTTTCTAAGGAATCTCTAGGTGGAGCTAATCATTGTCTCTCTAGGCCAGAAGCCAAGGGAAGGACTTGCCATCAGGCATGCCTATGATACCTGCAGATTTGGGCAGAGTCTTCTTCCTTAGGTCCCCAATATATCCTGAGGTCCCTACACCTGCCAGGAGGTGACATTCATTATGCACTTGATGAGGCTGCGGGGAACTCTGGAAGCAAGGGGTCAGGCCAACATTCCCAAGGGGCTTGACGGCTGCAGGTTTTCTGAAAGTCAGCTTTAGTTCCTTAAAGCCGTTTGGTCCCATCTGAGTCTCTGCATATCTCTCTTCAATAGGACAGTCCCATCCAAGCCTTGGTAAAAATAACCTTTCTGGTATGTTGTCAGATGTTCATGGGGCTGGTGGAGTCAGAGCCCTTCAAGGAGACAGGATCAGCGTTTTGACCCTTCTAATGAGACCAAGATGGTGCAGCAGTCTTCTCAGTATCAATTCTACATGCCCATGACCACTCTCCCCTCCAAATGTCAAAATCTGAAATTTCAGCTATTTTGGGATACTTGACACATGGCTAGTGAGAGTGAGCAATTGGATGTTTTCTTTTCATTTATGGTTTTAGTATAGTTAATTGAGTTAATGAATAACTGTGTAAAATGGATTGTAGACAGACTCCTTCATGGATAGCACAGCACTAGAAGCCAACAATGAGCTATACAGAACCCCTGCCCCACTATGTATTTCTCTGGCATTAACTGCTGGCCTGATAGGACCGTTTGTATGTAAGAAGTTCCTGGGCTCACACATGGCTGCCAGGCACTGTTGGAGGCCTTTGGACCCTAAGAGATTAAGATGAAACCCCAGTTCCTAGAATAAATGTGGAAAAGACTCAATGCAATGCTGACCAAAATCACAATGTGATGTTCTCGAAACAGAAATTGCTAGAATAGATATGGAACCAAGAAGGAACACAAAGAGCCAAGACAATTCGGAGTATGAAGAAATAGATGGTGGCTCCATAGATGCTGACTTTCAAATACCTTAGATCACTTCTCTGATCAAATAGGATGGTGCTGTATAATAATAGGCAGGGACACGTGGGAGCAAAATAGAAACCCCCAAATAAATGCACTTATGATGGCATCATGATGCTTGACAAGATGACAGAGTAGAAAAATCATTCTCTTCTAAAACAACTAACAGAATGAAAAGGCAGTCCACATATTGGAGACACTATTTGCAATCCTTATTTCAGAAAATGTGTTCACTTACAAAATGAAAAAAATAAGAACGGCATTTCAACAAATTAGAGAATATAGAAAAGACTTGGATAGACTATGTTGCAAAGGAAACAAATCACTGGCCGAAAGGACATAGGAAAAGTTGCTCAATATAAGGCATCAAGGGCAATGTAAATCCAAAGATGATGAGCTGTGGCATTGTCTGTTAGGGTAGTGTGGACCCAAACCAGGGATTCAAACCCAAAACCCATGTTGGAAGGATGCAGAAAATTTGAGACGTTGTATGCAATTAGTGGAATGCAGAATGGTGCAATTACCCTGGAAAAGTGTGTTGAGTGTCCTCAAACAGTTGTGTAAGGAACTCCCATAGATCCAGCACTCATATGTCTGGGTATACAGTTAAAGAAATTTAAATCATTATGTTGAAAATACACCTGCAGTCCCATCTTCCTTGCAGCTTTATCCAGAATCCAGAGGGTATTATAAATAACCCAGTGTTCAGTGACAGATGAATTTCAAGAAAAAGTTGGTATACCCATGCAATGTAATATTCCTTAGCTTTTAGAGGAGGATACATACATGTTACTGCTGACACATGAATGTCATCGAGGACACGAATGTGTGTGGAAAAAGCCAATTACTGAAAAATCACTCCTGTCTGACTGCATTTACATGAGGGATCTAAAATAGAGTCATGGAAACAGGAAGCAGATGGGTGGCTGACAAGGATTTAGGGAGGAGGAAATGTGGTGTTGCTGTTCCATGCTTGTGGAGATTCAGTCATGCCAGATGGAAGAATCTAGAGACCTGGTGCCATCCAGGCACATTGAGTTGACAGTGTGTGTTTTATACTTGGAAATTTGTCAAGAGGGTAGATACAGTGTTACTTGCATTTATACCACAATAGAAATATAATTAATCTAAGGTATGAAGATGAAAAGGACAAATAGGGTTTGGTGGGTAGGAGAGAGGGGAAGGGTCACAGAGGTGGATGGAGGAGAGGATGACAGAAAGCCACTCTTGTCTAGTAGCTAAGGAAGAGATCTGGACAGTGTGACCTCAGGAAGTTGTCCATGTCCTTTCTCATCCTCTCTTATAAGGGAGCTCAACATTAGGCTAAGTGGGGGGCAATGTGGGCTCAGATAATACTGGTGCCCCAGATGTTGAAACTCTGTAGTCAACCTCCAGAAATGGAAACTGGGATGCACAGATTAAGGATTTCTAGGACACCCTTCTTTTAGTGGAACAGTTTCTGGAGCAAACTAATGACTTAACAATCAAGGGGTCTGTGTGTAATTGTGTCTTTGAGGAAGAGAGGTGTATGAAAATCAGATTCTATTAAAATACATGTTTCTCATGAGATTTATGCTCCAAAAGAAAAGAAAAATGCTAATTTGGCTCTGTTTCCATTCACATTGACTGAAAATAACTATCTTGATTTGTTTTTTCCCTATGTCTTCAGAACAAAACATTTCCCTCTTACACTGACAGACAGGGAAGTGATTGGTGATGCTTCTGTCATACTCTTGAGGCCTGAGGTTCTGTTTTGCATAAAAGTGAATGCCTGAGTGAAAGTAATGTGCAAAGCAACCTTCATTCCTTCATGGATGAGGCCCAGGTCCCCATAGCGATAATCAGTCCCTGAAGAAGACCTTATTTCTCCCTTGATAGGACACCTTTTGGACCCACCTCAGAGAACCACAACTAGGATCAGTGGTGGGTGTGTGATTCTCCATGGCAGAAGGCCGGTTTAATTCTTAGACACAATATCTGAAGAGAAATGGTAGATCTCCATGGAGAAACACACAGTGAATTGGCCCGAGCTGTTTCTGGCCACTGCTCCTTTGTCAGGGTCCTCCCAAAACAGGGTGTTGCACGAGGCTGACCCAGAAGCCACCTGCAGAAGGAAGGAGTCTGTCCCAGCACTCAGTGCTTCTGATGAGGTGGGAAGACTAATCGTGGGGCCTCTGATACAGAGACGTGTGTGTGAGTGAAGTGGCAAGAGTGAGGTACTGTGACCATTCATGCCTGAGACCTGCCATGAGGTGAGAGTCCCACGGACACTGACTCAGTAACAGGGATTGGAAAAGACAAACTTGTGTCTTTGGAGCACAGTTATCCCCTTCGTAATTAGGGACAGGGTTTGTTTTACAGAGTAATTGATGTATATTTGCAAGGAATGAACACCTATTTAAATTTTAGGTGTTGAAGAGTTTTCACATGCATAGACTTTCATGATGTGATGGTGATGGGAAACTTCACTGAGAAAGTGGATACCATTAATTGTCATGTTGAAGGCAACAAACATGTATGGGAACATACCATTCACCCAACTGACACAACACCAACCCTGAGAATCACAGCACATGGATTCCCATGTAAACATGCCTCTTTCCCAAGACCCAATCCTATAGCACCAAAGGACAGCACAGTAGCTTCCAGAGACAATGTCATGAGGCCCCAGGACTTTATCTGGAACATGACCCTTATTCTCATTGCAGCAGAACTTGTACTCAGGGTGGCTTTCAAGATTGAGCCTATAATAAAGCCCCATCTTTCCAATGTGCTGGTTGTTCCAAACCAGTGATTGACTCTTGATTATAGAGTACAGAATACTTACCACTGTCCCTTTCTGGCAGGGCCACCTGAGATTTCAGAAAAGAAAACATCATGAACATCAAATCATGCTTTGTCCTGTTTGCATGGCTCTTTTGTTACTGGGGGATGGAAGAAAACTAGATGGAGAATTGTGATAAAAGGACATTGAACCCCAAAGTATGAATAGAATTAAATATGTCATGCAAAAAGGTGCCCAATCTTCCTACAGGCTCTATGTCCTGGGTCCCACTGGACAAAATATTCCTCCAAGGAGGAATAGATGCTACAAGTTCCAAAGCTCACTGCCATACAGATTGTAGCTTATGCTGCTGTGTTGCTTTTATTTGTTTTTTCCTTCTCCAGTGTCTTTGGAATTAGGTAGCATTCGGTAACCGATTCTCACTAAACCTTCTCCCCTCCATGTAAATTGTATGTGCGGAGATTTGTGTGCATGACTTGGATTAAGAGAGTCAATAGAACGTTGTATCACCCACAAGAAAGGCCAACGTACAACCCTGGTGAAAAATGGGCCGTTCTCCTCTGCACTTTCTGTGGAATGTTCACCCATCAGTCCATCCAGGGAAGCTAGGTAGATATACACAGAAATGTTGAGGATACTGGTGGGGCTCAGCAGGAATAGCTCAGAGAGTTTTGCTTGGTGTGGGCGTGCACACATGTTAGGGAGATGTGTGGTTAAATAAATGGGTATGGACTGAGTGAACTGCAGCTGTATCAAGAAAGGTCAGGGGAAGGAGCAGGAAAGGAAGGAGAAACACTGCCTCTGAACTTTAGCTACAGGGAATTGAATCAGGGGGACCTCTTCAAGCTGAAAGAGGGTAAACACTAATACCCACACTACATTGTACTGACAGACATTTTCCTCCAAACGGCGACTGTGTCATGGACATTTTCAAGACTGTTTCTTTGCCAGGAGAAACCTTTGCCACTCCTGCCTATTTCTCACCTCTTCTAGAAGATGTATTTAATCAGAAGAACACTGTGTTGCAGCATCACATTCAATCCTAGCTCAACTAACTAACCAAAAATTTTTATTGGTTTGTGATAAGGAAAACCAAAGGCACAGGATTTCAACGTACTGACGTCTCTCCATTCAAAAGAGTCCCAATCCACAAAGTGCTGATTCTTCCTAGTCTTCCTTTCCTGTGCCATGTGGGTGTGTCCTTGG
The DNA here is from genome assembly GCA_004024625.1 of Mellivora capensis. Taxonomy (NCBI): domain Eukaryota; kingdom Metazoa; phylum Chordata; class Mammalia; order Carnivora; family Mustelidae; genus Mellivora; species Mellivora capensis. Next base: position 18,701 of record PISX010021661.1, read on the forward strand.
AGTCAGAGGGACCCATTGTCTCAGGAGCCCCTGCAGCAAGCAGCAAGTTCATTAGAGATTGGAGGCCAGGCGAGAGTAGGGCACACTCTAAAGTGGCCATGTAGCTGATTGTCAGGAAGTCTGGTCAGGCACCAAGGTAACACCTTGGTAAGGTAACACCTGATGAAGCTTTCCTGGCAGTTGCCATGTGCCAGTGAGGCTTCAGTCTGTGCATTCAAGATGTGAGCTTTTTTTTTTAAGGCAGATGATGGTTTCTTGATAGACTAAACTTGCTTCCTGATTCTACTGTGCTTTGACCATGTCTGAGAAATGTCCGCACCTAGGACAGATGTGCGTCCCTTCCTTTCTCCCCATCCCTGTCTGAGGAAAGGGAATCCTAAGCAACCCTCCAGGTGTAGCTGTGGTCAGCGAGGAATGTGCTGTCCTAGGGAATGTGCACAGCAAGGATGAAGGAGGTTGGCCTTTGGAACTTTGACCCTTGCACTGAACTTCATGAAGGGGGAAATGTCTTCTGATGAAACACACACACTCAGCACACCCACATGCTCCGTCCCATTGCATCGACCCACACAGAAACAAGCCCCAACCCTCAGACACACCAAGCACACCACCTAAATGACCTCCTTGTTTTCAGGGACTGTAGCACAGGGTCATAGGTTGCTACAGGACAGTCCATTTCTTCAGTCCATCCCAGCCTCCATTCCCAGCAGGAACTCCGAATCAGGGAAGCTGTCCAGACCAAAGGAGAAGAGAAAGCCCGACCATGTTCTTCAGCTAGATTTGTCCCCAGGAAGTGACTGATCTGAGAGCACATACTAGGGCCACTTCCAGTTGCCACCTCAGGCAGTTGGAGAAAGAAACCCTGTGAGCATCACATCCCCCTGTGCACACCATGGGCACACACATCTCTGTTTCCTTGGTGATATAAGCAAGCTAGATGGGGTGCAGTCATTGGGTTTATCACCCAAAGAAGGAGAAAATCACCTCCAGAGAAGGCTCCAGCTTGGATTCCAGATTGGAGTCTCCCAATCTATTTTCCTTAGCAGCTACAAAACAATTTTCCATAGACAGAATTACTTCCTGGAAAAGGCTCATGACCATGCATGGCCTAACTAATGGGTGTTGATGTTTTCTCAGTGCCCCTCTAAATACAGCGTCCATTAATGGTATAAACTCAGTGCAGACTCTCTGCACCAAGGTTGTTGTTGTCTACCCTCTGGCATGTACATTCTCAGATGTTCAGGGAAATAGAAATCAAACACTGGTTATCTCTCAGGTGCACAATATGACTTTACCGAGGTGACAGAGCAGCTCAGACATTCAAGCTTCTGCCTTTAGCTCTGGACATGATCCTAGTTCCTGGGTTGGAGCTGTAATTTTGGTTCCCTGCTGAAACTGGAAGCCTGCTTCTGCTCTTCCCATTGCTACTCCCCCTTCTTGCAATCTCTCTCTCTCTGTGTCTCTCTTACTCTCTCTTTCAGATACATAAAATCTTTTTTAAAAATGAGTTTACCTGAGGGAGAGTCGGGAGTTTCTTCCTCTGCTCTCAAAATGGGTAGCTCTTCTCTCAGGTTCTCAGGGGGCATAGGAGGATACACAGGCAATGGGAGGAGACTGGTCTGGCAGCTCAGTAAGTAGGGAGGGAGTTTGGATGGATGAGGGCAGTTGGCGAGTGTGTGCAATTGGGTGGTAAGTATGTATGGACTGCACAACTTTCTGTGCTTCTCCTTTGTGGACAGAGGAAGGAATGGGAGAGGAACAGGAAGGAAATGAGAAGAGGGTTTTTGTCTTTCTAGCTAAGGCATGCCCAATCAAAGCCAAATTACATGTAACCCCTCACATGGTTTCTGTGTGAAGACCAAGTTCCATAACCTCCCCTGAGTGAAGTTCCACTAAGCTGTCACATACTCTTCTTTGGAAATCAGTTCTGGGCCCAGGATCCCCATAGGCTGTGACTGTATGCATCAAGTATTTGTAAGATTCTGCACTGGATGGAAAGCAGCCTTTATTGGAGGGCTGAATTCAGTCCTCAAAAAATGATCCTAGTAGTTTTCTTCACTCATTATTTGACTTCAGAAAATCCTATCTACAACAGTTGAAAACACTGACATCATAGCTTGTGTAAATAGCCACCACCATCAATGAGTTTGATGTATTCCTTCCAGTTTTCTTGGGCTGTACTCGTGTGTGTGTGTGTGTGTGTGTGTGTGTGTGTGTGTGTGTGTTTCCCATGAAGACAGTGGCTGTCCAAACCGGCCCAGGTCTTCTGACCAATGGGAAGTTCCTTACACAGAGGAGTCTTGTAGTGTGTGCTGACACTCTCTAAGCCAGCTTTGCAAGGGATTTGCCCCAGCAGTGTTGGGTCCAAATCTTCCAACCAAGCTTGACCTTGATTTCCTATTTGCCAATGGTGTCTGAGTGTGTGCTTAGAGAATTTGAACCTTCCTAAGGCTTATGGAAATCTTATTAAGTACACTAAATTCCCCCCATGGTGCTTTTCTGCCATTGGTCGTGTTTATACATTGAACCCAGTTATGACAGATGTTGCCCTGTTATGTCCTCCATGGGCCCACACCCATTCCAGCATTATGGAATTTAGCACAAGGATGTGACTTTTCTCTGTGCACTTGACTCCAGGGACCAGGATATAATCCTTAACATGGGCTTCTATCCTTGCCCTGGCTTCTGTGACCATGGAGGCCACTGTGTCATGTTGGATAATGTAGAGGACCTTTGTAGAACCTAGGTTTTTTGCTGTGTACACAGATGCTGATGCCCCTTTACTTGCTAGCTCCATTGGTACTTCATGAACCCCTGGCTGAGGGAATAATGCAGGTATGTAGGCCAGAGCAACTTTCAGATTAAAATCCGGGTTCAAAACTTAGTTCTCCATGTAGGTCAAGGGTTTGGATCATTCATCTCTGCACCATCCCGTCTCAGAAAAGCAAATGGAAACATCCTCCAGGTACAGCTGTGGTGAGGGGGGAATGAGGATGCAATGTGTGCCAGGCTGACGAGAGTGTTTTGGAAGGGTGACACTTTGTGATGGAAGTGTGAGAAAGATATCCTGAGAAAGGCACATATTTGTGTTCACAATCATAACACACACACACACACACACACACACCCACCCAGGGTCTTCATCCCACATGCACACAAATCACGCCTTCTATATATCTTAGTCCCTCCAGGCCCTGTACAATGTGGTCATAGTGCCTTGCTGGACAGTCTCCATGAGTATCCCCCAACCCTCATTCCCTGTTGGAACCCGGAATCAGTGGCCAGACTTCTTTGTACCCTAGATTTCCTCTGAAATCAAGACACTCTTAAATACTTACAGGTGTTGTTCCTTCCAGTGTCTACCTGTGACTGGAGAAAAGGAAACATGGTTAGGATCATGACAAGTTTGTTTTTTTAATTTGACAGAGAGAAATGACAAGTAGGCAGAGAGGCAGGCAGAGAAGGTGGGGAAGCAGGGTCCCTGCTGATGAGAGAGCCCAATGCAGGGCTCAATCCCAGGACCCTGAGATCATGACCTGAGCCGAAGGCAGAGGCTTACCCCACTGAGCCACCCAGGTGCCCCAGATCAAGACATTCTAGTACACCGTTGGGTCAGCTCTTTTTTGGGGGGAGGACTTCAGGCAATTGGACGAGGTACCATGGTTGAGTCTATGTCCCCTTAACCCGAGTTAAAGAGGACACTTTGAATGATGCTTGAGTTTTCATGGAAGATCTATGAAGTCCATTCTGATCAACAGATAGAAATCATTTTCATGGAGAAACATTTTCTGTTGAAGAAGGTGTTTGATCCCATAGAGTTTGTAATTGTGGCTGTCCTGTGTCGTCATCCTTTTAGGGTCTACTGTCAGTAACATGTTTGACCCAACATTCCTCCAAGAGGGGGAATGCTTACCCCCTCCCCTGGAAAGTAAAGTGCCAGATTTTCATCCTCTATTGATGGAAGAAATTGAAGAAGGGACATTTGTATCTCAAAGAAAGAGAGACGAGCTTACCTCAGGGAGAGATGGGGTGCCTTCCTCTGTCCTGTCCCTGGAAAGGTCGTTGGACTGGCCCTCCAAAGGGTCTAGAAGAACACAGAGGTGCTCAGGACATTGGCTGCACTGCTCAGGGATGACTCAGAGAGTTCTGCTTGATGTGGATGTGGGGCCAGTGTGAATGGATGTGAAAGGTGACCAAGCAAGGCCTGACCTGCTGCTGGGACAATGTCCTTGGTGTATATAGAAGCACAGAGGAGGGAAGCAGGGTGGAAAAGGGAAATGGAGACTTGGCTTTCAAGTTGAGGGGATGTAATAAGTGGGAATTCATCAGTGTCAATCTGGGAAACACTCAAGGCACGCTGTGTTTCATGATGCAGTCCCCTGTGCCCTCCTGCCCACTGTGATGCCAAGCCACCTTCCCAGTTCACCTAGTCACAGGACCTGTTCAGCTTTCTTCCCTGCATCTCTACTGCAACTGTATCTGTTCTCTATTGCCTTGGAGTATTAGTTTTTTATGTGATAGGATCTATGTAGTATTTATGCTTTTATTAATTAGTAAGTATATTTTCAGTGACACTATATACATTCCTAATGCTTTGTAGACAACACTACCGTCTACATCGAAAACATTTCCATCCCATCTCATGTAACCTCTGCACCCATGAAGACATAACCGCCCCTCCCCCTTCCTCCCTCCATTGTACTTTATATGTCCTGGTTATGTGAATTTCCCTGCTCAAGTTTCCTCAAAGAGTGGGATCTTATAATGTACATCTTTCTGTGTGTGCCTTCTTTCAAAAAGAGTATTAATTTTTCAAGGTCCACCCATTTTACAAAATATTGACAATTTCCATTTCTTCTTATGGCTGAATAGCATTCCATTATGTGTATGTAACACATATAATGTGTTCTTTCCTCACATCATGGATTTTTGGATTGTGTCTGTCTACAGCTATTGAGAATACTGTCGTCATGACATTGTTGCACAGATTTCTGTCCATTACCAGAATGTGAATACTTGACGTCATGCATTTGTGTAACTTGTAGAATGGTAAAGACAAAGAATGTATTTTAATGTAAAATGTGAATTTCTCATACATTTTTTGAGATTGTTTTGTTAATTTTTAGGTGTGTAGTACACACTTGCAAGATGTGGTTAATGCACGAAGGTGGAAGGGTGGGTTATGGAATCTTCCTCTAATTATCTGTTACAATATTGTTTTAATTGAAACTGGCTTAAAACTGTGTCTCCTACTTACTAAAAATCTAGAACCATTTTCATGGGTAGATCTATATTGATCAATGTTCCAAGAATAGCTAAGAACCATATATTCAGCCCATAGACAGTTTTTTCCTATGTCACATGCATCTAGTTTCAGTGAGAAATTCATCTCACCTTCTGTAGGTGAGGCCTTGTTGTTGTTGCTGTTCTGTCAATGTTACTGAATGAAAGAATTAGTCTTAAGTCAACATAATGAGTAAATATCCACAGTACCTGATTCTGTGTCTCTGATTGGGTACACCCAGTCTAGAGACAGAAATGGACTCTTTTCTTTCTCATTGTGGAAGGGGCAGATGTGGTTTTGGGAAGCTCCATAATTTCTGTCTGCTCCTCTTCAGAAAGTCCTGGAAGGGGCACCTGGGTAGCTCAGTTGTTAAGCATCTGCCTGTGGCTCTGGTCATGATCCCAAGGTCCTGGGATCCAGCCCCGCATTGGGCTCCCTGCTTGGCGGGAAGCCTCCCTCTCCCACTCCCACTCCCACTCCTGCTGTTTGTGTTCCCTCTCTCGCTGTATCTCTCTTTGTCAAATAAATAAAATCTTAAAAATAAAAAAAACAACAAAAACAAAAACAAAGTCTTGGGAAATGCATAGAAATAGAGAGCAGTATTTGCATCTTGTTGTGAGAAGACCATAGGGGTATAAGACATTCTTTACTTCTAGTCCTACCATCTCCTCCTCCTACTCACCAGCTTCCCAGCAGGCATTCATCCCTCCAGGTGGGACTTAAGAAGATGTCGCCATGTGCTGTGCTCTGAATTCTGCCCCCCTCACAAACACACAGGTTTTGTGGGCAATTGCTTGTATTTAGCAGAGGCATTACAGAAACGCAGCAAACCACAGTGAGCACACCTGATGGCCTGGATTCACATCCCATTTAGCAGCCACACTTACCTGAGAACGTTTCTGAGACCCCTCTTTGCCCCGGTTCCCTGCCCTATGGCCTAGACGTTAGTGTGCCCTTACAGTGTTCCAAGTGATTGACTACAAAGAGCACCTCAGACATAGGAAAGGACTGATGCTTCCCAATTGCTCTGTAGCTGTTGAGGTACTGGATTCACCCACAGCCAGCTGTCTAGCTTATTCTGTAGACATTCAGTACCTCAACAGCTACAGAGCAATTGGGAAGCATCAGTCCTTTCCTTCACATGGGAATGATGCTTTATAGCCAACAGAGAATCCATGTCCCTTTATCCTGTCATCCCCACAGCAGCACTGATGGGAGTGGAAACAGGCTGGAAGCCACCACATTTGACAGTGGAGGGCACTGAAATGTAGGAAGCTATAGGGACTGTCCAGGGTTGCGTGCTGATGAGTGATTGATCTGGGCCAGGAATATCATTGTTTCCCTGTGGATGGAGATCCCTGAGCCTCTGAAAACAACCCAGGGCCCCTCAGAAAATGTCCTGAACCCCTGAATCAAGAGCTACCCTCACAATCTCAAATCCGCCTCTGCCAGTGTTTCTGTAGGGGAGAGTGGGTGCCCTGCAGGAGGTGTCTGTGGTGCAAGAATAGACTCAGTCCTCACTCACCACTGTGTTTGGGGCCCTGACATAAAATATGAGGCAGTTTCTTCAAAATGGAGCCCTAGTGTAAAACCAGGAAAGTGTAACAGTGGCCACATTCCCCCACCTCTTTGCAAGGTCAGCAGAGTTGCCCAAGGCCTTCCTGAAGGCCAGTTGAACCCCCTGCTAATGGTGTTCTGCTTGGCTTCCAAGCTGATTCAAACCGCAGGACATTCCAATCCCAACTGTCACACTATGACCCCACCAAGAACTAGCTTGCCTTCAGCTGGCCAATCCTGAGGAGCAATTCATGGTAAGAATTAACATGGAAGTGGCCATCTGGGCTGGGGATGGTTGGTTTAAGGAAGGAAATAAATATATGATGCTGAATGCCCTACTCTTGATATGAGGACTGTTCTGAGGAGCCTGGACAGAAGTGAGGCTACCCTGGCTGGAGTGAGTTCCTCCCTACTCTTTCATAACCCCCCAACATCCCCTCTCTACTCTCAGGTCTCTTCATCCCCTCTGGAGACTGTAGGGTTAGGGGACAGTGTCCTGTCTCCCTCCATAGGCCCGGCCTTGAGAACCCACCCCAGCAGTATCTTTGAGACCAACAGTCCACTGCGCAGCTGCCAAGTGTTCATTCCACCAACCCGGTGGTACAGTCTGTTCCCATCCACTCTCAGGCATCATGCAGGTGGCCAGTGAAACCCTCCACATCAACCCATGAGAACTCCCCAATATCTTCCAGCATGTCTCCTTCTAAACATGGTTGCATTTCAACTGCTCATAGTCCCTTTCTGATTTTGTCATCTCCACTGAGAAGCATTGATTCACAGTTCCTTTCACTCTAATGTGTTCCTGGTGTAGCACCAAGAATCTCCTGATCCAATGAGGGAAGTGTGTTATCTTACCGTGTCTGTTGACTGAAGGACTATGTACAAAATTGGCACTTGGAAATAATAGTTTTCTTAATTTAGAAAATATTTAAGGAATCCAGCTTCATTAAAAAATCAAATTAACTAGTGCCAACAAATTGGAAGGTAGACATGAACATGAAAAACAAACAAACAAACACCAGAATCAAATTTCCCTAAGAGTAAGGCAGCCAACTTGTTAGAAGAGAATTCAGAATATCAATGAGAACACACCTGTAGAACAGCAGTTCAGATTTCCCATCTCGGGGATCTTCACACCTGTTTACCAAACTGCAAAGGCTTCCCTGACAGAGTGATACCTAAAGAAGGGTGTGTATCATGGCACCATGGCGATGGGTCATGCTAGAACTTGCAGAGTTAAGGCAGCTCTGCAAACCGTGGGTTGATGGAAGGAAGTGGGTCGGGGATGGGTAGATGGATGATGGGCATTGAAGATGGCACTTGTGATCAGCCCTGAGTGTTGTATGTAAGAGAATGAATCACTGAATTCTACTCCAGAAATTAATATGGCATTGTAAGTTAAATAACTAAAATTTTTAAAAAAAAATTAATGATACATGTTGTTTCCTGTCTTGCTAATTTTGGCCATTCTAACTGGTGTGAGGTGGTATCTCAATGTGGTTTTAATTTGAATCTCCCTGATGGCTAGTGATGATGGAAACAATGTGTGTTGGAGAGGATGTGGAGAAACGGGAACCCTCTTACACTGTTGGTGGGAATGCAAGTTGGTGCAGGCACTCTGGAGAACAGTGTGAAGATTCCTCAAGAAGTTAAAAATAGAGCTTCCCTATGACCCTGCAATTGCACTACTGGGTATTGACCCCAAAGATACAGATGTGGTGAAAAGAAGGGCCATCTGTACCCCAATGTTTATAGCAGCAATGGCCACGGTCGCCAAACTGTGGAAAGAACCAAGATGCCCTTCCACGGACGAATGGATAAGGAAGATGTGGTCCATATACACTATGGAGTATTATGCCTCCATGAGAAAGGATGAATACCCAACTTTTGTAGCAACATGGACGGGACTGGAAGAGATGATGCTGAGTGAAATAAGTCAAGCAGAGAGAGTCAATTATCATATGGTTTCTCTTATTTGTGGAGCATAACAAATAACACGGAGGACATGGGGAGATGGAGAGGAGAAGGGAGTTGAGGGAAATTGGGGGGGAGATGAACCATGAGAGACTATGGACTCTTAAAAACAACCTGAGGGTTTTGAAGGGGTGGGGGGTTGGTGGTTGGGTGAGCCTGGTGGTGGGTATTATGGAGGGCACGCATTGCATGGAGCCCTGGGTGTGGTGTAAAACTATGAATTCTGTTACGCTGAAAAGAAATGAAATTAAAAAAAAAATGATACTCCTGGAGGGAGGTACATAGGAGACTTAAATTTACATTTTACATATCTATTATATGAAACTTTTATTATTAATGCAATGTTTCAAAAAGTATCTCCTGGAGCACCTGGTTGGCTCAGTTGGTCAAGCAGCTGCCTGCAGCTCAGCTTCTGGGATTGAGCTCTGCATCGGGTTCCCTGCTCAGTGGAGAGTGTGCTTCTCCTCTCCCTCTGCCTGCTGCTCTGCCTACTAAGAAAAATAAATAAAAATATTTTATGATTTATAAAACATAATAGGATTGGGAAGAAAACATGAGGGACAGCATAAAGTTAAACATTACAAATCATTTTTTTTTTTGCTTTTTTAGGTAATGCATCACAGCATTTTTATCCAATGGTTTTCTGGCACAGTTTTAGAAAACTTTACTAGTTGTGCTATGAAAATATATAGTTTTAAGAACTATATTTTTATATAATATCAAGTAATCTTTCATTTGGGCCAATGTCATAACAACTAATTTGAGTTTATGACTTTGCTAGGGTTTTTTTGTTTGTTTGTTTTGTTTTGTTTTTCTTACTGTTTTTGTTTTTTGTAGGTGGTGGTGTGAATACAAGTATACTTATTTAGAGTTCCTTATAGGTTATTACAGATTATTTGGATGGATTTTTGCTGTGTGTCAAAATATAAATTTTACTTATGACACCCAGAGCTAGTTCTTTTGCACCAAATTTTCCAAAAAGATTTAACTGTAAACAAATCAATTTCAGAAATCTAAATTTAATGTGAAGTGCTCTTTAGCATTTTAACATTTCCTGAAATGTTTATCATAACCTGATGATGTATAAATAGCCTAACACGGCCTTTGCATTTGTACACCATGGTGTCAGTCAAGTAGGTGCTGGAAAACAACTGAAACTTCTATTTGAGGAATTAGGGACAGTCATATGGGAGAATTAGAGTGGAGAGAATTCAGGTGTGGCCCTGATTTTGAGCAGCAGTGCAGGTTTATGAGGGAAAAACACAGGCACTTCTTTGAAAGAATGATGATGAGTGCTAGCAGCTAATGGGTGTTACATTGTGTCTTTTTCAGTCAAGAGTTGAAGGATGTGTACCAGGTGGTGGTGGATTTGGCACTGAGCAGTTCCATGTGACGGAAGTCAAAAGTTCATGGTGCTCTGAAAATTGAAACAGGAGATGTGCCTACGGTTTCATTCCTTTTGGTCCTTCGCTCTCATGTTTTAGAGTGGCTCTCTTCACAAAGTTTACTTTTTTAGCAAAGCTTACATTCTTTTTTAATAAGATTTATTTGTTTATTTATTTATTTGACAGAGAATGAGAGAGATCACAAGTAGGCAGAGAGGCGGGCCGGGGGTGGGAAGCAGGCTCCCCACTGGGCAGAGAGCCCGATTAGGGGCTCGATCCCAGAACCCTAAGATCATGACCTAAGCTGAAGGCAGAGGATTAACCCACTGAGCCACCCAGGAACCCCTTAAGTGTTTTTAAAGGGGAGATTGTGTGCTCAGTGAGTTAAGCCTCTGCCTTAAGCTCAGGTTGTGATCTCAGTGTCCTGGGATCAAGCCCAGCATCAGACTCTCTGATTGGTGAGAAACCAGCTTCCCCCCTCTCTCTCTGCTTGCCTCTCTGCCTACTTGTGATCTCTCTCTCTCTGTCAAATAAATAAATACTCCTTTTTTTTAGGGCTTACTTTTTATGAATCTTTTTTCACAATTCTAGTCCATCTCTTTTCTGACATATTTCTAACAGGAAGACATTAATGATCCAATTGGATTTTCCTATCATCTCATTTCATTGTCTGTGTGGTTGGCAACCTGCTTCAGTTCCCTCATGCCCCTGGAAGGTGGCAATTTCCTAGTACATGGATAATCCATGCTAGGCGAGTCTTAGGACAGCATCTCAGTAAGAAGATTTGAGGACATCATGCCTAGCTGTTACTTAGTGTCTCATTTTTGGGTAGATCTAATGGCTGACTTCTATTCTTTGAACAACAATTATTTTGGCGTTTTCAGTAGTACTCCAAGTAGAAATCCAAAGTATAAGCAAGGAAAATTACAAAATGAAAATATTCAAGAGTGAGAGACAAGTTGGCGGGGAACTAGGAGGAGGCTCTGGTTCAACCTGTACCCTAAAGTGAGCTGATTACCTACCAAGGAACTCTGATCACTCATGAAATCAGCCTGAGATCAGAATTCTACTCGTCAGGATCTCTACGGGGGCAGAAGACGCCAGTGGGCAGGTAAAGCAGAGTAGGAACGCCAGACTGGTATCTGAAGATAAACAAAAGGGGGAGGGAGCCACCAGAGAAAACGCATTGGGAAGTAATACCCCAATACGAGAGTGCCCTACGACTGGGGACCAGCATTAACTTGAAGACTGATAAAAAGCACTCAAAAAGAGAAAAGATCGCAGGGTGAAATTGTGGGAATTGGAACTGTTAGGGACAGGGGCTTAAGTCCCCGACGGAAGGCAGACACCCCTGGCGCTGAGCCAGAGAGAGTGCAGCAGAGAAACCAGGTCTTGGTCTCTGAGCTGTGAGGAGACCTCCTAAGGGTGCTTGGCATGTGGCAGGGTCTGGGACCCTCCCGGAGCAGAAAAAGACTTTTGCATGTGTGTGCCGTGCCAAGCTCCCTCCCCTGAGGCGCTCCACCCCCTCCCCTGAGAGAGGCGCGTGGGCACCAGCTGGGCTCTCTAGGACCCAGAAAGTCTGATTGCTCCCAGCTCATGCCAGCGGGGAAAATCTCAGTGTGCCTTCCCTGCTTGGAAACTCTCTGGTGGTCTGGAGCTGCGCAGACAGCTGCCGCTTGTGCTTTTGAGTACAAGGAGGACGCACAGGTGTCCCCAGAGATCGAGGCTGGGAACCTGCTCTGCAGCACCCAGAGGGGAACGGACTAGGGCTTCTCTCTGGGAGGGAGGTCTGGGTGCAGTTTGCTTTCCTGTAAACCTCCAAAAACCATCTGGAGCTGCCAAGGGGAGAGAAAACAAATGAACAGACATAAAAACCTCCAGAGAACAAAAGCCTAAAGGCCCAGTTTCCTCAGAGCCCACCCCCTGGAGGGGGGGTGGGAGGACTTAACTCAGGAAACACCGCCTGAAAACCCACGTGGCAGGCCCCTCCCCCAGAAAGCCAAACCGCCGAGAAGACAACAATCACTACTACTTAATAGATACCTTTAATTTTTAATACGTTCCCACTATTCTGGTTCATTTAAAAAAATTTTTTTAATCTTTTTTATTTTTTTTATTTTTTATATAGATTTTTTTAGCCTATTTACCAACACAGTGAGATGCCCAGTACATCAAATTCCATAATAACCTTTTAACCTGAACTTTTTGATACATATACCCATGTTTTTCTTTTGCATTTCTATTTTTATATATATATATATTTTAATTTCACTTTAGTTTAGTTTAGATCATTCTTTTCTTTACTTTTATTTGCTAATATTCATATAGAGTTAAAATTCAAGGTAATCCCCTTTCCCCAATCAATGCTACCCCTATAGGTAAACCAATTTTTAATCCCTGATATCTTAGGAGAGTTGTATCCTTTAAAAAAGATATCAAGATACATCCAGGAAGAAGCAAAATAACCTTCCTCACCCACACTGAGAATTTACAACCACTCTCCCATCTTTTTCTCCTACCAGTATTTTTGTATACTTGTGTTTGTCCTGGTAGTCTATAAATCTTATACTTAGGGTTCTTTTTGACGAGGTTCTTTTTTTTTGTTGGTCTGTTTGGTTCTTTGTTTTGCTTCTACATATATATGTCCATATTTTTTTTTCTTCTCTTGTCATATACTTTTATCAGTCTTTTTTGTTTGTCTGTATTTGTTTGTATACTTCCCAAACCTTACCTTGGGGCCCATTTGGGCTGAGCCTTCTCTTTTATCCTTCTTTCTTTTTCCTGTCTCTCTCTATCTCTTTCTCTCTTTTTCTGCTTTCTCTCTTTCTTTTTTTCTTTCATTTGGGTGGGGATTCTTGATTGCTCAGAAGCATTCCAGGGTGCACCTTCACTGCACCAAGGTCAATACATCCAGCTACAACCATTCAGCCAACTCTCACCAAAATGACTAGGAGGAGGAATACCCAACAGAAGAAAAATTCAGAGGATGGGCCCTCTGCAAAAGAGCTAATGGCTACCAACATAGACATTATGTTGGAACGGGAATTCAGGCTAACAATTATCCAGGCAAGAGCGAGGTTGGAGAAAGCCATGGATGACCAAATGGAATTGATTAGGGCAGAACTGAGAGCCACCAGGGATGATGTTAACAATATTAGGGCAGAAATGAAAGCCACCAGGGATGATGTTCACAAGGCTCTCAATGAGTTCCAATCTAATCTAAATTCTCTAAGAGCTAGGGTAACTGAGACAGAAGATAGAATTACTGATCTGGAGGACAAACAGATAGAGAGAAAGGATCAGGAAGAAGCCTGGAACAAACAGCTTAGAAACCACGAAAACAGAATCAGGGAAATAAATGATGCCGTGAAACGTTCCAAAGTCAGAATTATTGGAAAACCTGAAGGGGAAGAGAAAGAAAGAAGTCTGGAAGATATTGTCGAACACGTTCTTCATGAAAATTTTCCAAATATCACAAATGGAAACAGCGTTCATGTACTAGAGGCAGAACGGCGCCCCCCCCCAAGATTTTAGATTCTCGAAACACTTCGAGACACCTGATAGTAAGAATGAGGAATTATAATTCTAGAGAAACTCTCTTGAAGGCAGCTAGGACAGAGAAGCTCCTTACGTACAGAAGAAAGCCCATCAGAATAACGTCAGACCTGTCCACAGCAACCTGCAAAGCCAGAAAGGGCTGGCAAGATATATTCAGGGCACTAAATGAGAAGAACATGCAGCCAAGAATACTTTATCCTTCAAGACTGACATTCAAAATGGATGGAGATGTAAAGAGTTTCCAAGACCGCCATATCTTAAAAGAGTTTGCACACACCAAGCCTACATTACAGGAAATATTAAGGGGGGTTCTATAAAAGAGGAAAACCCCAAGAATATCATCATACAGAAATATACAGACAATCTACAGAAAGAAAGACTGCAAAGGTAACACAATGTCAATAAAAATGTATCTATCGATAATCACTCTCAATGTGAATGGGCTAAATGTGCCCATAAAATGACACAGGGTTGCAGATTGGATAAAACGACAGGACCCATCCATATGTTGTCTACAGGAGACCCATTTTGAACCTAAGGATACACCCAGATTGAAAGTGAAGGGATGGAGAAACATCTTTCATGCCAACGGGCCTCAAAAGAAGGCCAGGGTAGCGATTCTCATATCAGATAAGTTAGATTTTAAACTAAAGACTGTAGTCAGAGATACAGAAGGACACTACATCATTCTTAAAGGGTCTATCCATCAAGATGATCTAACAATTGTTCATATCTATGCCCCCAATATGGGAGCAGCCAATTACATAAGAAAACTATTAATCAAGATAAAGAGTCATATTGATATGAATACCTTGATATTAGGAGATCTTAACA